>AWOL01S0056964.1:0-19937 GCA_000715115.1 Nicotiana otophora
ATAAGCTATATATACATCTTATATACTATATATAAGATGTATATATAGTATAGTATAGTATAGCATAGTATATATATTAAATGTATAATATATATATATATATATATATATATATATATCGATATAGAAGAAAATTAGAGAGATTGTGATAGATTGATGATTTTGTAAGAAAAAATGAAAGAATGATGGGGTATTTATAGTTGAAAATAGGGAAAAAGTGTAATTATAAAAAGTTTGGTATTAAAACAAAGTTGGGAGGGGGTTAAATGGCTATTTATAAAATAGCCAACGGCTATTTTTGACAGCCCAACGGCTATATTGTTTTTTTAAAAAAAAAAAAAAAAAAAATTTAGCCGTTGGGACCGTTTGGCCCGTTAAGGGACCGTGCCGGTCCCGGACTCTCGCGGGCTAAACGGTCCCGGGCCTGACGAGCCCAAATCATAGGACCGGCTCACGAGCCCGCTCCAGGCCCACTAAAACCGGGCCAAACGGTCCTGGCCCCGTTTGGCCCATTTGGCCCGCGGTCCCAGGCCTGGACCGGCCCACTTGCCACCCTTAGCACGCAGTCTCGCTTTCTATTGGTAATAGGTTTTTATGATTAACCGTTGTTTTCTTTCATTGTTGATCACCTTACTATCTTGTTGTTTTTATTCTGCTTTTATATGACTTTTTGGAATTGTCCCTTCTTGTCTATATTTTTCATTAATGTGGTGCTCATGCTTTCCTGAGCCGAGGGTCTATTGGAAATAACCTCTCTATCCTCACAAGGTAGGGGTAAGGTCTGCGTACACACTGCCCTCCCCAGACCCCACAGTGTGGGATAATACTGGGTATGTTGTTGTTATGAACTGAAGTACCACTAATAGGTACATGATTTATCTATAGGCAGTAATAAAAGCATTCCAAGAATGTACGCATTCCATTTAATTCCAATGACAAAAGAACCTTACCCCACAGAAGAGCACCCTCTCTTCAAATGTGAGAATATAACAAACATAAAACTGGAAGGATCTTTTATTGTTCTTTTAATTACCGTGGTGTCAACGCCAGTATAGGCGCACCTCAAATATTCCACCTGGTAAAACAACTGAAGGATCTTTAGTACAGTTACACAAGTATTGGTGTCTCTTGTACTTCAGACACAGAATTTTAGTTTGAATGCATACAAATAAAATACAGCAATGGCACTATTGTTCCCATAAAAGGAAAAATAGTTCTTATCATCTGTTGTAGAAGAGGAAGGAAGAGATGGCTAAGATATCTCGCCAGCACTTGGAAACAAGAAAGATGTTCAGGTACAGTCGAGAAAAACAGTGGGAGGCACTGACTGGTTTAATTTAGATATGGGCTTTTGTGAGGCATATGAAGTTTGACCAAACACAAAAGACTACACCACCATGAGACAGGAATTTTGGCAGGCCAAAACATGCTTACTTACATTCCCACTTGAGATGTTACTTACTCCTCCAGATTCTACATTCAATATCCACATCATTGACAGTCTTAAATAGAACTAACAGATCTGACTGGAAACGATTTTTCAAAAGTCAATATACAAAATATAAAGAGTCATTAAGTAATATAAAGACATTCTTAATTGTACCTTTGCAGAAGTATGTTTCAATCTTCAAATGCTCAAGGCCATTTTCTAAATAAGAAACTAAAAGAAACACAGAAATTGGGTAGTAGTGATGCTTACAGTGAATGGAGGAAGTCATCCAAAGAGAGCTAATCCTCATCCCATCTGCCACTGCATCCACATAATTTTTCGCAGATCAGAGTTCAAAGTATTATTTTCAGTTATCTTTAAGTATTTAGACTTGGCATGGAAAGCATCAATCTCAAAAGAAAGGATTTTGGACTAATGATAGAGGAACCTTAAACTGTGAATACTGTTTTTAACTAATATGAGAAGTAGCTGCGATGCAAAATGATAAGTATATAATAGAGAGAACGGTCACCAGTAATCAATAAAACAAGGAGAGTACCTTAAGAACTGCTTCTCCTTTGTTCGTAATCGTTGATTGTTTAGCGGAAGCTTCCATTTGTGCACGTGCTGCTCTTCCTGCAGCAGATTTTTCAAATTCCTCTTGCCTGTAAATGTTGGGATTATTCAAGCCATCAAGTTACGTAGAAGATCTAGTAATTAAATCAGTAGTGGCAATCTGACAATGTCAGGAGAAGCTGCATAATTAGAATGCAAAGCTATGAATTCATCAATATAAGAAGTTCAAATCGCAAGAGTGAGATATTATATGCTTGTACTTAGGATGAGACCAGTGCCCCTTGTCCCATTTAAGTATCTTTCCTGCCGTGGGTGGTCAGTTGATATGAGGCTGACTTTATATGTATCGCCCGGTGCATATTTGAGTTTCAATCTTTCAGATTGAGGTTATACAGATATCGATCTCTTTGTGCAAACTACAAACTTCACATGGTTAGTAATTAGCACTCCCTCCGTCCCAATTTATGTGGCGGTGTTTGACTTGATACAGAGTTTAAGAAAGAAAGAAAGACTTTTAAAACTTGTGATGCAAAAGAAGCTAGATACTTGTGTGGCTATAAATCATCTCATTAAGGGTAAAGTAGGAAGTTTAATGTTAAATTGTTTCTAAATAAGGAAGTACGACATTCTTTTGGGCCAGACTAAAAAGGAAAGTATGACATATAAATTGGGACAGACGGAGTAGTTACTAAGAGATTGTACTGATTTGGCAGCTAATAGGTACTATATGCCTAAAAGAGCTCTATGTATGACTAAAAGCTTCAACTTTCCTTCAGCTCGGGCCTTACTAGTATTGTGTTTGGAAACATGCGAAAGGGGAGGGAGATGACTGCTTTTAACGTCCTGCTAAGATTTAACAATTGTTTACTCGAAACACGGCTTCTGCACACAAGTTTTGTATGCTTGTAGTGGGAGTAGAATGAATTTACACTTTCTCTTTCCTCTCTAACTCAACGTTTGTCTACCCCCCAATCCTCCTCTCATTCGTTCGTCTGCTCCTGATGAATAATCCAGCTTTGTAAGACATATTATTAGTTCTCTCCTCCTTCATAAGATAGAATACATCATCCCAAATCCCTTCTTGGGCACTCAATTGATGAATGAAATCATACCTCTAAAATTTCACAAAGACTAAAAACCAATCATCAAGTACTATTGATTGCTTCAGAGAGAAAGCAACAGAAAATGCATGAAGATCTGTCAAGATATATGAGCAACCAGCGAGCATTTTTGTGGATAGTACGAATTCAAGAAACAAACATCCTTCATGACTGCAATTTAATTCCTTTTTTGATCATTGAATTTGATGCGGGGCAACTTTTATTATTATGTCTCAAGTCCCTAAGCAAGTTTCTTTATGAAATACCCATCCTTAATGAGTACACGTGCTAATGTTTTAAGTCCATGAGCAAATTTCTTGTTCATAGCAGATTGAATTGTAGTCAAGCCATCAATTGAATAATAATGGAATTACAACAACTGTAAAAAAATTCAGTAACGCAAAGAGAGAAAATGTGGATACATCAATCAACTGCGATTCAACAGATAAGGAAACAAATTTAAAGGGGCAAAGACTATATATTACTATGGTGGGTAACAAGTTAAGGGTAAGCAAAAGAAATGCCTTTTTTGGGCGGCTTCAGCAGCTCTGGCACGAGCTTCTTCGGAGGCAATTCTTTCTTCCTCTCTCCGCTGCTCTCTTTTGCTTCCGCCGTCGAAGCAATCGAAGCAACCCATCTTCTTCTTCTTCTCTCGACTTTTCTCAATTTATTCCTTTTTTCATTTCTATTTTGACTTTATAGTTTTGGGGAAATGGGTCAACCTCAAAATACACGCACTATGTCTCCTGCTATTAATCTGACTCATCCTAAGCTCCTTGGACACACAAACAAATAAAAATTATAAGTGCTAACATGGAACATTTATAGACAATTTTTAATATAATCTTTTTTTTAAAAGAAATAAAGAAACACAAAGTATTTGGAATTTTGGATAGTTTTATTTTTTAATAAGAAAATCTGTTCTACCACCAAAAAGTTTTGTTTTTTGTTTGAAGTAGTCCCAAAACAGTTTTTTTTTTTTTTTTTTGACTAACAAACCCTTTCGAAGAAACATTCTAAAGTCCAAACGAACACCCTCAGAAGTTGGTAGGTTTATTTTATTTTATTTTTGGAAAAGAAAATTATGACCAGTCACCAAACGCAGAAGAAATGAGAAGAAACGATTAGGTGGCTTTTGGACAACTTTCTATAAACCGTTTTTCAGTGAATTCTTTTTTAGAAACACTTTTTTTTTTCATTGTGGTTGTGTATACGGTCGAAATAAATTTCGGCACGGTCGAAATAGATTTCGGCTTCGTACGATTGATCGAGGTCAAAACGTAATAGATCGGAGTAAGACTTCGAAATGGGTTCCGAAGATGGTACAAACAAGATTCGAGCCCGAGGGACCGATCAATGTCGAGCTCGATATCATTATCAAACTAGAATCCAAATCGAACTATGATGCAAAGTAAAGTTATCGAGCTTATGATTCAGAGACCGACCAACACTAACCCCGAATCAATGCAAGGATCCGAGTCAGAATCGAGCTCAAGTCAAGATCGAGAGCTCGAGACAAAACCAAAAACTCGAGTCAATATCGAGCTCATAGACAAGAGTCGTTGCAATCCCACTAGAGAAGAGAATCCTGGCAGGAATTATGGAAAAACTGATTTATCGTGGATCTCCCATTATGTATTTTTAATTATATCTAAAGTAAGATCCTTCTACTACAAAAAAGGGGATGGTTATTATTTCTGTAAGGACCAAGTTTTTGCTTACATTATAATTCAAACACCATATTCTCCTACAGTGAAGAGTTGTTCTTTTAAACTTCATAAATTGATTCAACCTGTTCAGTCCTAAAAATCATCTTCATTACAACCTTGTTTACTTTGCACTCTTTGCAATCCATATTTGATATTTCTATTTATCCTTACGGTTTGTATTAAGCTATACCACATATCCTTAGAGCTACGTACAAATTTAACTCTATCCATTTTTCGGGTAAACAGTTTGGCGCCCACCATGGGGCTAAGGATAACAATGGTTATTTGATACGAATCTGCAAAAACACACCGTTTTGCGCTTGTTTTCGAAAGTATCTCGGGTTTCGGATTAGCAACGACTAACTACCAATCAAATGGCCTTACCTATCGACAATGAAGCTGGTCTTCAAGATGAGAACAACAACTTGACACCCAGTGCCGAAAGACCACTTGTCAAGGCCGTTGGAGCTCGAATCGGAGTACCGATAGATGTCAATTAACATGTGGCCATTGAGGCGAACGTACATTTTGAACCTGAAAATAGCATTCATGTTGGCACTCGGTCTGCAACTCGAAACACCCATAACGTCGAGGAAAACGGCGTCAGCTTGCGCATGATTTTCGAAATGTTGCAAACTCAACAGGAAGCGATAGCTTAGTTGAAGAGCCAAACCCAGCTACCGAGCAGGCCGGAGCCCGGTCCACTTCGAGAAATCGCCCACAGAATGGAGCCAGCCATAGTGAGATCAAATGAGCAAGAATCGGGGACTACTTCCGAAATTGCTAAAATGCTCGAGGAGCTCACAAAGCAAGTCGAAGCCAATGATAAAAAAGTAAAAACGTATAACTCCAGGGTCGATCAGATCCCGGGAGCTCCACCAATGATAAAAGGGTTGGATTCCAAAAAATTCGTGCAAAAACCTTTTCCCTCGAGCGCAACCCCAAAACCAATCCCCAAAAAATTCCGTATACCCGAAATTCTCAAATATAACGGAACGACCGACCCCAACGAGCATGTCACTTCTTACACGTTTGCCATCAAGGGCAATGATTTGGAAGACGATGAAATCGAATCTGTGTTGTTAAAAACATTCGGAGAGACCCTCTCGAAGGGGGCAATGATTTGGTATCATAACCTACCACCAAATTCCATCGACTCGTTTGCCATGTTAGTAGATTCTTTTGTAAAAGCACACGCTGAACACCATATAAGTCGCAACAAGGAAATCAGACCTTTTCAAGGTAAGACAAAAGGATAACGAGATGCTAAGGGAGTTCGTATCTAGTTTTCAAATGGAAAGAATGGATCTGCCACCAGTCAAAGACGATTGGGCTGTTCAGGCTTTCACCCAAGGTTTGAACGAACGAAGTTCAACGGCTTCACGGCGGTTGAAGCATAACCTGATCGAATACCTAGCCATCACGTGGGCCAACGTGCACAATCAGTACCAATCAAAAATTAGGGTCGAAGATGATCAACTGGGGTCTAAACCCACTGCTCGAAGGGATATTAATCGAGAACAAGGTCCGATCGGGGATCGATACCGACCGTATAACGGAAACCGCAGAATCAGTGAATCAAGACATAAACTCGGACAAAATAACAAAAAAAGTGATCGAGGTCAAGGGTCCCGGGGGCTGATGAGCAGAAGTAGGTTCGATAGGCCTGTCGGATCTAAGAAAGCGCCTCGATTATCGGAGTATAACTTCAGCATCGATGCATCTGCCATCGTGTCGGCTATCGGAGGCATCAAAGACACTAAATGGCCTCGACCCATGCAGATCGATCCTACCCAGAGGAATCCCAATAAAATGTGCGAATATCATGGAACCCATGGGCACAAAATGGAAGATTGCAGGCAACTAAGAGAGGAGGTAGCCCGATTATTTAACAAAGGGCACCTTCGAGAACTTTTAAGCGATAGGGCAAAGAACCATTTCAAAAACTGGGATTTCGGCAAGCAGAACGAACAAGAAGAACCACAGCACGTCATTCACATGATCATCGGCGGTGTCGATACCCCTCAAGGGCCGGTGCTTAAACGCACTAAGACATCGATTGTGAGAGAAAAGCGATCTCGAACTCAGGATTACGCACCCATAGGAACTTTGTCTTTCAATGATGAAGATGCAGAAGGAGTCATACAACCTCATAAACATGCATTGGTAATATACGTACTTATGAATAAAACTAAAGTTAAGCGTGTGTTAATTGATCCAGGTTGCTGGCCAACATCATTAGATTGAAGGTCGTAGAACAGCTCGGTTTACAGGACCAGGTCGTACCTGCAACCCTGGTTCTAAACGGATTCAATATGGAACGTGAAACCACCAAAGGCGAGATAGTTCTACTGACAAACGTGGCCGGGTCCATCCAAGAATCGAAATTCCATGTAATCGAAGGCGACATGAGGTACAACGCCTTCTTTGGAAGGCCATGGATCCACAACATGAGAGTTGTACCTTCAACCCTACACCAGGTCCTTAAATTCCCAACATCGAGAGGAGTCAAAACAGTGTACGGAGAACAACCGGCCGCAAGAGAAGTGTTTGCCGTCTAGAAAGCGAATCCAATATCCTCGCCTTCGCCAGTAAAGGGATCGGGCTGAAAAGGGAAACGAGATACCAAATAGCAATCACAGATATCAGTCTTAACCCGACCAGATAATCAGAAGATCGACGGAGATGATGATTAAAGGATCCCTCGATCCTTCGTGATTCCCGATGATTCCGACGCTACCAAATCAACAATTGAGGAATTGGAGCAAGTCACACTAATCTAGCACTGGCCCGAACGGAAGGTATATCTGGGAACGGGATTGACCCCCGAACTTAGGAAAAAACTTATTCAATTTCTTATCGATAACATTTATTGCTTTGCCTGGTCCCATTTAGATATAACAGAGATCTTATCGGACATAATGACGCATCGGCTAAGATTGGACCCTAAGTTCAGACCGGTGAAGCAAAAGAGAAGACCCCAGTCTGAGGTAAAGCACGCATTGATAAAGGACGAGGTAACCAAACTTCTCAAGATAGGGTCCATTCGGGAGGTGAAATATCACGAATGGTTAGCCAATGTAGTTGTAGTGCCTAAAAAAGGGAACAAACATAGAATGTGTATAGATTATAAGGATTTGAACAAAGCATGCCCAAAAGATTCCTTTCCGCTGCCCAACATCGATCGCATGATCGGTGCCACGTCCGGCCACGAGATCCTTACTTTTCTCGATGCCTATTCCGGGTATAATCAAATCCAGATGAATCCGGAAGACCAGGAAAAGAATTCATTTGTCACCAAATATGGAACATATTATTATAATGCGATGCCCTTCGGGCTGAAAAATGCAAGAGCTACTTACCAACGCTTAGTAAATAAAATGTTCGAAGAACAAATAGGTAAAACAATGGAAGTTTATATTGATGACATGCTAGTTAAGTCCCTGCGCACATAGGACCATTTGACCCATTTGCAGGAAACATTTGAGATTTTAAGGAAATACAACATGAAGCTCAACCCCGAGAAATGTACTTTCAGAGTCTGTTCGGGCAAGTTCCTTGGCTTCATGGTGTCAAATCGGGGGATCGAGATTAACCCCGATAAAATCAAGGCCATCGAAGACATCACCATCGTGGACAGCGTGAAAGCTGTACAGAGGCTAACGAGACGGATTGCAGCCTTAGGCCGATTCATTTCGAGATCGTCAGATCGAAGTCACAAATTTTTCTCTCTACTCAAAAAGAAGAACGATTTCGCTTAGACACCGGAATGCCAACATGCATTAGAGGAATTAAAATGATATCTATCGAGCCCACCGCTACTTCATACTCCAAAAACAAACGAAAAACTTTGCTTGTACTTGGCAGTATCGAAAATCGCGATAAGCGGTGTCCTAGTTCGAGAAGAGCAAGGTACGCAATTTCCCGTTTATTATATAAGTCGGACCTTAGGAGAAGCAGAAACTAGATATCCGTACCTAGAAAAATTGGCACTTGCACTGATAAGCGCCTCTAAGAAGTTAAAACCATACTTTCAATGTCACCCTATATGCGTATTAACCACTTACCCGCTTCGTAATATTTTGCACAAGCCCGAACTATCAGGCCGATTGGCCAAATGGGTTGACGAACTCAGTGGGTACGATATCGAATATCAACCCCCTATGGCCATCAAGTCTCAAATTTTAGCAGACTTCGTGGCCGATTTCATACCAACCCTCGTACCCGAAGTCGAAAAAGAACTCTTATTGAAATCACGTACGTCATCGGGGTTATGGACCCTTTTTACGGACGGGGCTTCGAACATGAAGGGGTCTGGGCTAGGCATCGTTTTAAAGCCACCCACGGGTAACACTATTAGGCAATATATCAAAACTATCAGGTTGACTAACAACGAGGCCGAGTATGAGGCCATGATTGCAGGTCTCGAGCTAGCTAAAAGCTTGGTAGCAGAAGTCATTGAAGCCAAGTGTGACTCTTTGTTAATGGTAAATCAAGTAAACAAAACCTTCGAAGTTTGAGAAGATAGAATGCAAAGGTATTTGGACAAACTACAGGTCACTTTGCACCATTTCAAAGAATGGAATTCACAGCATGTTCCACGAGAGCAAAACAGTGAGGCTGATGCACTTGCGAATCGAAAGATACTATAATCGAAGAATTAAGCTTCGCCATTTTAAACTCGGGGACTTAGTTCTAAGGAAAGTCACCCTCAGTACCCGAAATCCAAATGAGGGAAAACTAGGACCGAACTAGGAAGGACCGTATCAGGTTCTCGAAAATGTTGGAAAAGGATCATAAAAGCTCAGAATTATAAACGACAAACAACTATCAAGCAATTGGAATGTGTCACACCTAAAACGATACTACTGCTAAGGTACGACCCTCCCATATTCGTTTACATTTCGCAACTAACCCCTGCAGGAGTCCGATCAGGAGCTAGGATGGATCCTTCAATACGAAGCCCTAGGTTTGAAAGCACGCATTACACTCTTTTTCCCTTAGACCGATTTTATCCCAAATGGGTTTTTCGGCAAGGTTTTTAATGAGGCAACCAGTGATCGTGCTAAACTTAGAAACAATTCGACAGTATCCGAGGCCTCTTTATAATCGACCCCGAATACTGAGGGGGCATTAGCCCTCAAATATATCAAGTTCTGATGCAAGAAAGTTATTTCGTAACAACAGGGTTCCAATAGGAAACGTTGTAAGAGCCAAATGGTCAAAACGAACCATGCTCATGTAGTTGGCCCGAGCCCTGATGCAAAACATGAACACATGTATAATGACTTGCAAACAAAAGTTCTCTTCTGTACCGATATCTTATATCCAAGAAAAATTCCTCTATTTCGAGATTTATTATGCAAACATGATTGAGTTTGAGCAAGCGCTCACTCGACTACTAAAACTACGGGCTACATTACTTCGAGTTCGAATCATTCACTCGACTACTAAGCCTAAGGGTAAGTTTTATTTCGAGTTCGAGCAAAGCACTCACTCGACCATTACGTCTACGGGCTACATTACTTCGAGTTCGAATCATTCACTCGACTACTAAGCCTACGGGCTACTTTTATTTCGAGTTCAAGCAAAGCACTCACTCGACCATTATGCCTACGGGCTACATTACTTCGAGTTCGAATCATTCACTCGACTACTAAGCCTACGAGCTACTTTTATTTCGAGTTCGAGCAAAGCACTCACTCGACCATTACGCCTACGGGCTATATTATTTCGAGTTCAAATCATTCACTCGACTACTAAGCCTACGGGCTACTTTTATTTCGAGTTCGAGCAAAGCACTCACTCGACCATTACCCCTACGGGCTACATTACTTCGAGTTCAAATTATTCACTCGACTACTAAGCCTTGTCAAGACCCAAAATCCAACTAGTCGTGATGTACCTAACCCAACCCGCTAGGTAAGCCAGCTTTCAATTATCCAATTCCAATAATAATTATTAAAGCAATTTAAATGAATAAAGATCTTAATCTTATACAATCCCTAAGAACTGGTAGTACAAATCATGAGCTTCTAAGAATAGAGTATACAAAGTGGAAATGAAATAAATACATAGTCTGTTTGAATAATACATAAACAGAGCTTTTATAAATCTAAGGCTACCCTGAACAAAAGGCAGCTACAACAGGAACGCAGGTACATCTTCAAGTCCCGCAACCATCGAGCACAACAACAACAACAGCCAACATCTGCACGCAATGTGCAGAAGTGTAGTATCAGTACAACCGACCCCATGTACTGAGTAAGTAACAAACCTAGCCGTAGGTTGAAAGTAGTGACGAGCTTCTACCAAGGTCGGGTCCATAACCAATAGTCCACAATAGTCCATAACAACATAAAGCAAATAATACCAGAAGTAACTCAGAGATAAAATGCTCAGCCAAATCATGATTTCAAAAATAATAGTTCTTCCTTTCAAATACATCAGTGAAAACCCAAATCGTTTGCCGAAGTTGCCAAAAATATGAATAGTTTGAAAACAATAATTTCTCCCAAAATCTTTTCAATAATAAATAAGATGTTTCATTTTCCTTCCGGATAACCCGTTTAAAACAAATGCATCACTATGCCCATCTGTAAAAATATGTGAGAAATCATGAATGATGTGATGTTATACAACATGAGAAAAATACATCTCTATGCTTGTATGTCATATGTGCATGCCAATGCGATGCAACTCAGTGATAAAATCATAAACAGCCCCTCGGGCAGAACATCACTCATATACATCCCCTCGGGCAAACCTCAGAGTCACTCATACCTCTCGGGCGTACCTTACAGTCACTCAGCACTCGGCACTCGCACTCAGTAGGTATCGGCGCTCACTGGGGGTGTGTACAGACTCCGGAGGGGCTCCTTCAGCCCAAGCGGTGTAATTTGCATAGATAACTCACGTGCTGCACGGATAACTTACGTGCTATAATAATAAAGTATACAAAGCATGCTGCAGGCGGGCAGCCCCGATCCACATAATAATCCTCACAATCAGGTCGTCGGCTTCACTCGGTCATCAATATCTCCAGTCTCTCGGGCTCACAATGTCATGAAAATAGCCCAAGAATGATGATATGATGTATCAATAAATAACAACAGAGACTGAGATATGATATGCAATAAAATGAATATGACTGAGCATGAATGTTTTTATTTAAAATAAATAATTCACAGCAATATGACCTCTGTGGGTCCCAATAATACTGGCACATAGCCTCAGCATAATTTTTAATATGCTTTTCAGCTCAATTTCTTTAACTCATAAAACCGCATGGAAAATGCCAAGATCATTTAACTACAAAATTCCACAGAAACAATTATGTCACAATTTCTATAGTGCACGTCCACACGCTCGTCCCCTAGCATGTGCGCCACCTCCCAATAATTCATGAAATACATATATTCAGGGTTCATACCCTCAACTCCAAGATTAGAAGAGTTACTTACCTCGAACAAGCCAAATCCAATGCCGAGCAAGCTAAACAATGCTCCAAAAATCCCATTATGCGTATATCGACTTTCGAACGGCTCAAATCTAGTCACAATTAATTTGATTCAGCTCACATAATTTATAAGAATTAATTCCATATCAAAATACTAATATTTTCCACAAAAATCTGAAATTATGCCCCAAAAATCACCCGTGGGGCCCACGTCTCAGAATCCGACAAAACTCACAAAATACGACAACCTATCCAATTACAAGTTCAACCATACTAATTTCACTCAATCCCGACCCCGAGTCGATATTCAAACTTGAAAAAATTATTTTGTGACATTATAGAAATTTTCTTCTATTTCTCTTGAAGATTCTATAATCTTACACCAAAAATGAAGATTAATTCATGGAATATAATCACAAGGGAGTTAAGAACACTTACCCCAAGTTGTGTGGAAAATTTCCTCTCTGAAATCGCCCAACCTGAGCTCCAAAATCTGAAAATGGGTGAAAATGTCGAACCCTCGAATATAAGGTTCTGTCCCAGCGATTTCCGTATCTGCAGACAAGGGGTCGCAACTGCGACCCTCGCTTATGCGGACAAAATTGCGTGCCTGCGAAAACAGCCGGCCTTGTCAAATGTCGCATCTGCGGGCACACAAATGCGCATTCCCCTTCGCACTTGCGTTCGCCCCCATGCCAGCCCCAGTCCGCATCTGCGCCAACACCTTCGCACCTGCGGACTCGCAGATGCGGCAAATTCCTCGCACCTGCGGGCACTGCCCAGTTCCACACTTGGACATTTATGCTACTGATTTCCCGCACATGCAGCTTCACACCTGTGATCAAAAGCTTCGCAGATGCGATCACACCAGTTAGCAGCAGTTGCAGAAATGTTTCAAGTTGAATTTGATCCATTAACCATCCGAAACTCACCCGAACCACTCGGGACCCCGTCCAAATACACCAACAAGTCCTAACACACACCACGGACCTACTCAAGGCCTCAAATCACATCAAACAACCTCAAAAATACGAACTACACACGGATTCAAGCATAATAAATTTTGATATTTCCAAATTATACAAACGACGCCGAAACCAATCAAATCACGTCCGATTGACCTCCAATTTTGCACACAAGTCACATTTCACATTACGGGCCTATTCAAATTTCCAGAATCGGATTCTGACCTCGATAGCAAAAAATCAACCCCCCGGTCATTACATTCTCCCCCACTTAAATATACGTTCGTCCTCGAACGTGCCAAGAGTTGTTTCCAAGCCTTCAAATCACTGTTCCATCTTACCACACACGTACCCAGGGGTGAACCCACGTCACCCTATTCTACATAGGCTTGACTACACAATACAACTGAAAATCATTAATTTAACCTTAGCCCATAAACCTTGGAGTTTAATTTCCAACCTTTAGAATTTCTTTCAAAACACAAATCTTACATTTACACACCGTATAAGTCCGAACAAGTTGCATCGAGCTATAACTATAACCACGGATATAATAAACTAGCATATTACACAACTCGCATGCTCGTAGCACCATTACTGATCGCAGTGACTACTCTAAAACCAACCACATACAAGTATTAAACCCATATCAAACCAAACCCCATCCCAAAACCTTCGTACACTGTTGATAATAGAAGAAACACGCGAAATTTCATGAACACTCACCAGATCAACAAGTCACGGAGCTCTCTCGCCCCAACTAGAAGCGTAATCATTTTATGAGACGACTTTCAATATTATACTCCCGAATATACTGAAATTAAACCTGATAGTACCCATTCCAGGTCCAATGACCTTATATTACTAAACATAACTGTTCCATAGACATACCGCACCGATATAACTCAAAGCCACAACCCGTGCCATCCGTGCACCAATACGCAACCATTAAAATGTACTCAGTCATGAATAAAATGACTCAAATGAGAGAACTGCCCCGCCAGATTAACAAGTACTGCCACAACGAAATGCTGAAAATTCATCATACACCGTAGAATCATCACCCGATCCTAACACAAGGTTCATACCTTAACATAAATCTGTTGCAGTGCATGACCCCATCCAAATGCTGGTCCATAATATATACCTCGAGCCACCCCACTCAAAATCAATAACCACAGATAGGCAAATGACAAAAATACCACACAAAACCTGAAAGAACATAACCATTATGCAATCGATCATGCAATACCCAAATACTCATCACGCTCAAATTCCGCTATAAGGCTCAAATAGAATCGTACCATCTGTGCACATAACCAATGAATCACAACTCCTCGTAGCATAAAGGAGTAACTCACAGATCATTTCAGAACATGAATAAGTTCAACATCAACCAAATGACACATCCCTCAATACTAGCAGATGGAGCCAACTATTCCGGCTCGGTGTAGAATATGCATCTAATTGGGCCTACCAATGGACCCCCCAAATCAACTCTGGTCACCCACAAATAGACAAGTAACCCTCCAAAAGTCCACAACGACTGAATCATAATACATACTATCATATGGCTAGCTTCGGCAACGACTTCACAGTCCATCGCCATGAAACGATCTACTCCTGACTCTTCCCAGTTTCCACCGCCCGAATGTCTAACACATTTCTCATACATGATCATCCCACGAGGAATATTTCTCCCATTCTTTCGTACCACTTAGTAGCGTCTTAAAATCAGCAGTCGATCAACCAGGAGAGTACTGCAATACCTATGAAATATCCATAATTCAAAACATAGTGTGCCTTCTGAAATATACACTCTACTCACGTAATACCAAATAGTTATAGCATTCATCTAAACATCGAAAACTGTTCATGCCCTCTAAGAATTTATGACCTCCCTTTCAAAGCTAAACCGTGACCATGCACACACCAACCTTAATCCCACAGAACACACCGCATCTATCATGCCATCATTTGAAAAATACGAGAACCTCGTAATCACTCTGAGTCACAAGTAAAATACATATCTGATCAGCCAGAAGCCTTACATTTGATCCCATCCGGTATAAAATCACAATACTCAACATGTTCCTCAGGCCGGTAGGAAAATACCCATATCAAACTGTGGTAGGAATCCTCGAGAATGCTTTGGAATCCATTTGCACATAATCAGGCCATCAGAGTTGAATCTCTCTAAATCAACCAAGTCACCCAAGTCGCCAAGCCCAGGTGTATTGCCACAAAGCACCTGTAGAAATCCCCCGCATCATAAGTACCCAAAGAACTGATAATATCCATTACCATACTGATCCAACCTACTACCCGTTTGTCTTATTTTCTCCGAGTTTCTTCTGAATCTGTTTTTAGATTAATACTTCTCCTTGCTAAAACGCCACGATCTTTAGCCACAGCTCACCCCACAAACCTAGTATAGAACCACAACGCCCTACGACCCATAAGCCATTGTATTCTTCTTAAGCACCTTCAAAAATACCATAATTATAACACTCACTCTGAGAATACCTTATGTGAATTTGAAATTGTTCTTCTTACCTTCCATATACAAAAATGTAGAATCCATAGTCATATAGAATTTTCGCAAGTCCAGGCACCAGCAAACGCAAGTCTCAGATTTTATCCATACACAAGTCCGGAAACATTCTCAATTGCTATATATAATTCTCAAATCTATTAGAATTTTTTCGGGAGTCACCCACTTTGCTTAAATCTAATTGCACCGCCCAAATAGGCCAAAAGACACGTGCCCCATTAGCACTACAACACTCGAAGAAGTAACTCTACTTTAACACCACATAAACAATTCATACTCAGTCATATTCATTTCATTGCATATCATATCTCAGTCTCTGTTGTTATTTATTGATACATCATATCATCAGTTTTTGGCTATTTTAATGACATTGTGAGCCCGAGAGACTGGAGAGATTGATGACCGAGTGAGGTCGAGGGCCTGATTGTGAGGATTATTATGTGGATCGGGGCTGCCCGCCTGCGACATGCTTTATATACTTTATTATTATAGCACGTGAGTTGTCCGTGCAGATTATAGCGCTTGGGCTGAAGGAGCCCCTCCGAAGTCTATACACACCCCNCCTCCGGAGTCTATACACACCCCTAGTGAGCGCAGGTACCTACTGAGTGCAAGCACCAAGTGCTAAGTGACTGGGAGGCATGAGTGACTGTGCGGTATGCTCGAGAGGCATGAGTGACTATGAGGTTTGCCCGAGGGGCTGTATATGAGTGATGTTCTACCCGAGGGGCTGTTTATAATTTTATCACTGAGTTGCATCGCATTGGCATGCACACATGACATACAAGCATATAGATGTATTTTTCTCATGCTGTACAAATCACATCATTCGTGATTTCTCACATATGTTTACAGATGGGCATAGTGATGCATTTGTTTTACACGGGTTATCCGGAAGGAAAATAAAATATCTTATTTATTATTGAAAAGATTTTGGGAGAAATTATTTTTTTCAAACTATTTATATTTTTGGCAATTTCGGCAAACGATTTGGGTTTTCACTGATGTATTTGAAAGAAAGAACTATTATTTTTGAAATCATGATTTGGATGAGCATTTATTTTTGAGTTACTTCTGGTATTATTTACTTTATGTTGTTATGGACTGATGTGGACTATTAGTTATGGACCCGACCTTAGTAGAAGCTCGTCACTACTTTCAACCTACGGCTAGGTTTGTTACTTACTCAGTACATGAGGTCGGTTGTACTGATACTACACTTCTACACATTGCGTGCAGATGTTGGCTGTTGTTGTTGCTGTGCTCGATGATTGCGAGACTTGAAGATTTACTTGCGTTCCTGTTGTAGCTTCCTCTTGTTCAGGGTAGCCTTAGATTTATTAAATCTCTGTTTATATATTATTCAAACAGACTATGTATTTATTTCATTTCCTCTTTGTATACTCTATTCTTAGAAGCTCATGATTTGTATTACCAGTTTTTGGGGATTGTATAAGATTAAGATCTTTATTCACTTAAATTGCTTTAATAATTATTATTGGAATTGGATAATTGAAAGTTGGCTTACCTAGCGGGTTGGGTTAGGTTCCATCACGACTAGTTGGATTTTGGGTCGTGACACCTAAGGGCTACGACGTCCAAATTTGATCAAGTTGCCTAAATCCTTGTAAAAATAGTCATAAGGCGAGAATAAAATCTTCACAAGACAGGAAACAGAACAGAAGGTATATCGGGATCCTTCGTGATTCCCCATGATTCCGACGCTACCAAATCAACAATTAAGGAATTGGAGCAAGTCACACTAATTGAGCACTGGCCCGAACGGAAGGTATATCTGGGAACGGGATTGACCCCCGAACTTAGGAAACAACTTATTCAATTTCTTATCGATAACATTGATTGCTTTGCCTGGTCCCATTTTGATATAACAGAGATCTCACCGAACATAATGACGCATCGGCTAAGCTTAGACCCTAGGTTCAGACCGGTGAAGCAAAAGACAAGACCCAAGTCCGAGGTAAAGCACACATTCATAAAGGACGAGGTAACCAAACTTCTCAAGATAGGGTCTATTCGGGAGGTGAAATATCCCGAATGATTAGCCAATGTAATTGTAGTGCCTAAAAAAGGGAACAAACTTAGAATGTGTATATATTATAAGGATTTGAACAAAGCATGCCCCAAGGATTCCTTTCCGCTGCCCAACATCGTTCGCATGATCGATGCCATGGCCGGCCACGAGATCCTTACTTTTCTCGATGCCTATTCCGGGTATAATCAAATCCAGATGAACCCGGAACACCAGGAAAAGACTTCATTTGTCACCAAATATGGAACATATTGTTATAATGTGATGCCCTTTGGGCTGAAAAATGCAAGAGCTACTTACCAACGCCTAGTAAATAAAATGTTCGAAGAACAAATAGGTAAATCAATGGAAGTTTATATTGATGACATGCTAGTTAAGTCCCTGCGCGCATAGGACCATTTGACCCATTTGCAGGAAACATTCGAGATTTTAAGGAAATACAACATGAAGCTCAACCCTGAGAAATGTGCTTTCAGAGTCGGTTCAGGCAAGTTCCTTGGCTTCATGGTGTCAAATCGGGGGATCGAGATTAACCCCGATAAAATCAAGGCCATCGAAGACATCACCATCGTGGACAGCGTGAAAGCTGTACAGAGGCTAACGAGACGGATTGCAGCCTTAGGCCGATTCATTTCGAGATCGTCAGATCGAAGCCATAATTTTTTCTCTCTATTCAAAAAGAAGAACGATTTCGCTTGGACCCCGGAATGCCAACAGGCATTAGAGGAATTAAAACGATATCTATCGAGCCCACCGCTACTTTATACTCCAACAACAGACGAAAAACTTTGCTTGTACTTGGCAGTATCGGAAATCGCGGTAAGCGGTGTCCAAGTTCGAGAAGAGCAAGGTACGCAATTTACCATTTATTATATAAGTCGGACCTTAGGAGAAGCAAAAACTAGATACCCGCACCTAGAAATATTGGCGCTTGCACTGATAAGCGCCTCTAGGAAGTTAAGACCATACTTTCAATGTCACCCTATATGCGTATTAACCACTTACCCGCCTCGTAATATTTTGCACAAGCCCGAACTATCAGGCCGATTGGCCAAATGGGTTGACGAACTCAGTGGGTACGATATCGAATATCAATCCCCTATGGCCATCAAGTCTCAAATTTTAGCAGACTTTGTGGCCGATTTCATACCAACCCTCGTACCCGAAGTCGAAAAAGAACTCTTATTGAAATCATGTACGTCATCGGGGGTATGGACCCTTTTTACGGACGGGGCTTCGAACATGAAGGGGTCTGGGCTGGGCATCGTTTTAAAGCCACCCACGGGTAACACTATCAGGCAATCTATCAAAACTTTCAGGTTGACTAACAACGAGGCCGAGTATGAGGCCATGATTTCAGGTCTCGAGCTAGCTAAAAGCTTGGTAGCAGAAGTCATTGAAGCCAAGTGTGACTCTTTGCTAGTGGTAAATCAAGTAAACAAAACCTTCGAAGTTCGAGAAGATATAATTCAAAGCTATTTGGACAAACTACAGGTCACTTTGCACCATTTCAAAGAATGGACTTTACAGCATGTTCCACGAGAGCAAAACAGTGAGGCTGATGCACTTGCGAATCGAAAGATACTATAATCGAAGAATTAAGCTTCGCCATTTTAAAATCGGGGACTTAGTGCTAAGGAAAGTCACCCTCAGTACCCGAAATCCAAATGAAGGAAAACTAGGACCGAACTGGGAAGGACCGTATCAGGTTCTCGAAAACATTGGAAAAGGATCATACAAGCTCAAAATTATAAACGACAAACAACTATCAAGCAATTGGAATGTGTCGCACCTAAAACGATACTACTGCTAAGGTACGACCCTCCTATATTCATTTACATTTCGAAACTAACCCCTGCAGGAGTCCGATCAGGAGCTAGGATGGATCCTTCAATACGAAGCCCTAGGTGTGAAAGCACACATTACACTCTTTTTCCCTTAGACTGATTTTATCCCTAATGGAATTTTCGGCAAGATTATTAATGAGGCAATCAGTGATCGTGCTAAACTTAGAAACAATTTGACAGTATCCGTGTCACGTCCCAACCTGAAGGGACGTGGCCGGCACCCGGTACCATACTCGGCCCGAGCGTAC
>AWOL01S0056976.1:2996-13840 GCA_000715115.1 Nicotiana otophora
ATTGGCCATAAGTATAACTTTCAGTCTTGGCACGTTGACAACACTTTATGTCCCCAAGTCACTTATTTCACTTCCAACCATCTTTATAAATTATCAACAACAAGACATTTTCAATCTATACTTGAGGTACACATTTAAGCAATTAAGAGTCTTAAGCATATTAATTTTTCTCACACAATTTGGCATCATAACCTTTATTTGAATTGCAACCCAAAGACATATCATTTTAATACACATAGCATTATTGCATTGGCTCCCTAGGCCATACATGTGATTCTTCTTTCATTGCACAATGGTGGTATTTCATATTCCACACTTTTATTTCTTCTCTCTCATGGATCATCATCATAAATATCAACAAATAGAATATTCCAAAAATCACAACTTTAGGCTCATTAGCAATGAAGACTTTAAACACAATAGATATCTTTCCAAAGAATAGGGTAAAATGATTGGCAATCGAAGCACAAGCTAAATCATAAACAAGTAACAAATCATTTATTCTTGAAATACCTTTTCCCAAAAAGGGCAATGAACAATTTCCATTCACGAATATGTAAGAATGCAAAACATATTGAATATACTTACAAAACATAGCATTAGCTAAAACAACCACGTATGGGCATCACTTGAGTTCATACGTTTTTAGGCAATTCTATTTTCAAAGTCAATTTTAGAACAGTTGAATCAAAGCTCATTTCATAATCTTTCTCACATCATTTCATTTCATTGGCACCATTGGCCATAAGTATAACTTTCAGTCTTGGCACGTTGGCCACACTTTATGTCCCCAAGTCACTTATTTCACTTCCAACCATCTTTATAGATTATCAACAATAAGACATTTCCAATCAATACTTTAGGTACACATATGAGCAATTAAGAGTCTTAAGCATATTGAGTTTTCTCACACAATTTGGCATCATAACCTTCATTTGAATTACAACCCAAAGACATATCATTTTAATACACATATCATTATTGCATTGGCTCCCTAGGCCATACATGTGATTCTTCTTTCATGGCACAATGGTTGTATTTCATATTCCACACTTTCATTTCTTCTCTCTCATGGATCATCATCATAAATATCAACAAATAGAATATTTTGGAAATCACAACTTTAGGTTCATTAGTAATGAAGACTTTAAACACAATGGATTTCTTTCCAAGAAATGTGATAAAATAATTGGCAATCGAAGCACAAGCTAAATCATAAACAAGTAACAAATCATTTATTCTTGAAATACTTTTTCCCAAAAAGGGCAATGCCCAATTTCCACTCACGAATATGTAAGAATGCAAAACATATTGAATATACTTACAAAATATAGCATTAGCTAAAACAACCACATATGGGCATCACTTGAGTTCATAAGCTTTTAGGCAATTCTATTTTCAAAGTCAATTTTAGAACAGTTGAATCAAAGCTCATTTCATAATCTTTCTCACATCATTTCATTTCATTGGCACCATTGGCCATAAGTATAACTTTCAGTCTTGGCACGTTGGCCACACTTTATGTCCCCAAGTCACTTATTTCACTTCCAACCATCTTTATAGATTATCAACAATAAGACATTTCCAATCAATACTTTAGGTACACATATGAGCAATTAAGAGTCTTAAGCATATTGAGTTTTCTCACACAATTTGGCATCATAACCATCATTTGAATTACAACCCGAAGACATATCATTTTAATACACATATCATTATTGCATTGTCTCCCTAGGCTATACATGTGATTCCTCTTTTCATGGCATAATGGTTGTATTTCATATTCCACACTTTCATTTCTTCTCTTTCATAGATCATCATCATAAATATCAACAAATATAATATTTCGGAAATCACAACTTTAGGTTCATTAGTAATGAAGACTTTAAACACAATGGATTTCTTTCCAAGAAATGTGATAAAATAATTGGCAATCGAAGCACAAGCTAAATCATAAACAAGTAACAAATCCTTTATTCTTGAAATACTTTTTCCCAAAAAGGGCAATGCCCAATTTCCACTCACGAATATGTAAGAATGCAAAACATATTGAATATACTTACAAAATATAGCATTAGCTAAAACAATCACATATGGGCATTACTTGAGTTCATAAACTTTAAGGCAATTCTATTTTCAAAGTCAATTTTAGAACAGTTGAATCAAAGCTCATTTCATAATCTTTCTCACATCATTTCATTTCATTGGCACCATTGGCCATAAGTATAACTTTCAGTCTTGGCACGTTGGCCACACTTTATGTCCCCAAGTCACTTATTTCACTTCCAACCATCTTTATAGATTATCAACAATAAGACATTTCCACTCAATACTTCAGGTACACATATGAGCAATTAAGAGTCTTAAGCATATTGAGTTTTCTTACACAATTTGGCATCATAACCTTCATTTGAATTACAACCCGAAGACGTATCATTTTAATATACATATCATTATTGCATTAGCTCCCTAGGCCATACATGTGATTCATCTTTCTTGGCAAAATTGTTGTATTTGATATTCCACACTTTTATTTCTTATCTCCCATGGATCATCATCATAAATATCAACAAATATAATATTTTGGAAATCACAACTTTAGGTTCATTAGTAATGAAAACTTTAAACACAATGGATTTGTTTCCAAGAAACGAGGTAAAATGATTGGCAATTGAAGCACAAGCTAAAATCATAAACAAGGAACACATCATTTATTCTTGAAATACTTTTTCCCAAAAAGGGCAATGCACAATTTACACTCACGAATATGTAACATTGCAAAACACATTGAATATACTTACAAAACATAGCATTAGCTAAAACAACCACATATGGGCATCACTTGAGTTCATAAGCTTTTAGGCAATTCTATTTTCGATGTCAATTTTAGAACAGTTGAATGAAAGCTCATTTCATAATCTTTCTCACAACATTTTATTTCATTGGCACCATTGGCCATAAGTATAACTTTCAGTCTTGGCACGTTGGCCACACTTTATGTACCCAAGTCACTTATTTCACTTTCAACCATTTTTATAGATTATCAACAATAAGACATTTCCAGTCAATACTTCAGGTACACATATGAGTAATTAAGAGTCTTAAGCATATTGAGTTTTCTTACACAATTTGGCATCATAACCTTCATTTGAATTACAACCCGAAGACATATCATTTTAATACACATATCATTATTGCATTGGCTCCCTAGGCCATACATGTGATTCTTCTTTCATGGCACAATGGTTGTATTTCATATTCCACACTTTCATTTCTTCTCTCTCATGGATCATCATCATAAATATCAACAAATAGAATATTTCGGAAATCACAACTTTAGGTTCATTAGTAATGAAGACTTTAAACACAATGGATTTCTTTCCAAGAAATGGGGTAAAATGATTGGCAATCGAAGCACAAGCTAAAATCATAAACAAGTAACACATCATTTATTCTTGAAATACTTTTCCCCAAAAAGGGCAATGCACAATTTCCACTCACGAATATGTAAGAATGCAAAACACATTGAATATACTTACAAAACATAGCATTAGCTAAAACAACCACATATGGGCATCACTTGAGTTCATAAGCTTTTAGGCAATTCTATTTTCAAAGTCAATTTTAGAACAGTTGAATCAAAGCTCATTTCATAATCTTTCTCACATCATTTCATTTCATTGGCACCATTGGCCATAAGTATAACTTTCAGTCTTGGCACGTTGGCCACACTTTATGTCCCCAAGTCACTTATTTCACTTCCAACCATCTTTATAGATTATCAACAATAAGACATTTCCAATCAATACTTTAGGTACACATATGAGCAATTAAGAGTCTTAAGCATATTGAGTTTTCTCACACAATTTGGCATCATAACCTTCATTTGAATTACAACCCGAAGACATATCATTTTAATACACATATCATTATTGCATTAGCTCCCTAGGCCATACATGTGATTCATCTTTCTTGGCATAATTGTTGTATTTGATATTCCACACTTTTATTTCTTATCTCCCATGGATCATCATCATAAATATCAACAAATATAATATTTTGGTAATCACAACTTTAGGTTCATTAGTAATGAAAACTTTAAACACAATGGATTTGTTTCCAAGAAACGAGGTAAAATGATTGGCAATCGAAGCACAAGCTAAAATCATAATCAAGGAACACATCATTTATTCTTGAAATACTTTTTCCCAAAAAGGGCAATGCACAATTTACACTCACGAATATGTAACATTGCAAAACACATTGAATATACTTACAAAACATAGCATTAGCTAAAACAACCACATATGGGCATCACTTGAGTTCATAAGCTTTTAGGCAACCACATATGGGCATCACTTGAGTTCATCACTTATTTCACTTCCAACCATCTTTATAGATTATCAACAATAAGACATTTCCACTCAATACTTTAGGTACACATATGAGCAATTAAGAGTCTTAAGCATATTGAGTTTTCTCACACAATTTGGCATCATAACCTTCATTTGAATTACAACCCAAAGACATATCATTTTAATACACATATCATTATTGCATTGGCTCCCTAGGCCATACATGTGATTCTTCTTTCATGGCACAATGGTTGTATTTCATATTCCACACTTTCATTTCTTCTCTCTCATGGATCATCATCATAAATATCAACAAATAGAATATTTCGGAAATCACAACTTTAGGTTCATTAGTAATGAAGACTTTAAACACAATGGATTTCTTTCCAAGAAATGGGGTAAAATGATTGGCAATCGAAGCACAAGCTAAAATCATAAACAAGTAACACATCATTTATTCTTGAAATACTTTTCCCCAAAAAGGGCAATGCACAATTTACACTCACGAATATGTAACAATGCAAAACACATTGAATATACTTACAAAACATAGCATTAGCTAAAACAACCACATATGGGCATCACTTGAGTTCATAAGCTTTTAGGCAATTCTATTTTCAAAGTCAATTTTAGAACAGTTGAATCAAAGCTCATTTCATAATCTTTCTCACATCATTTCATTTCATTGGCACCATTGGCCATAAGTATAACTTTCAGTCTTGGCACGTTGGCCACACTTTATGTCCCCAAGTCACTTATTTCACTTCCAACCATCTTTATAGATTATCAACAATAAGACATTTCCAATCAATACTTTAGGTACACATATGAGCAATTAAGAGTCTTAAGCATATTGAGTTTTCTCACACAATTTGGCATCATAACCTTCATTTGAATTACAACCCGAAGACATATCATTTTAATACACATATCATTATTGCATTAGCTCCCTAGGCCATACATGTGATTCATCTTTCTTGGCAAAATTGTTGTATTTGATATTCCACACTTTTATTTCTTATCTCCCATGGATCATCATCATAAATATCAACAAATATAATATTTTGGAAATCACAACTTTAGGTTCACTAGTAATGATGACTTTAAACACAATGGATTTCTTTCCAAGAAATGGGGTAAAATGATTGGCAATCGAAGCACAAGCTAAAATCATAAACAAGTAACAAATCATTTAGTTTTGAAATACTTTTCCCCAAAAAGGGCAATGCATAATTTCCACTCACGAATATGTACGAATGCAAAACACATTGAATATACTTACAAACATAGCATTAGCTAACACAACCACATATGGTCATCACTTGAGTTCATAATCTTTTAGGCAGTTCTATTTTCAAAGTCAATTTTAGAACAGTTGAATCAAAGCTCATTTCATAATCTTTCTCACATCATTTCATTTCATTGGAACCATTGGCCATAAGTATAACTTTCAGTCTTGGCACGTTGGCCACACTTTATGTCCCCAAGTCAATTATTTCACTTCCAACCATCTTTATAAATTATCAACAATAAGATATTTCCAATCAACACTTTAGGTACACATATGAGCAATTAAGAGTATTAAGCATATTGAGTTTTCTCACACAATTTGGCATCATAACCTTCATTTGAATTACAACCCAAAGACATATCATTTTAATACACATATCATTATTGCATTAACTCCCTAGGGCGTACATGTGATTCTTCTTTCATGTCACAATGGTTGTATTTCATATTCCACACTTTCATTCCTTCTCTTTCATGTATCATCATCATATATATCAACAAATAGAATATTTCGGAAATCACAACTTTAGGTTCATTAGTAATGAAGACTTTAAATACAATGGATTTCTTTCCAAGAAATGGGGTAAAATGATTGGCAATCGAATCACAAGCTAAAATCATAAACAAGTAACATATCATTAATTCTTGAAATACTTTTCTCCAAAAAAGGCAATGCACAATTTACACTCACGAATATGTAACAATGCAAAACACATTGAATATACTTACAAAACATAGCATTAGATAAAACAACCACATATGGGCATCACTTGAGTTCATAAGCTTTTAGGCAATTCTATTTTCAAAGTAAATTTTAGAACAGTTGAATCAATGCTCATTTCATAATCTTTCTCACATCATTGCATTTCATTGGCACCATTGGCCATAAGTATAACTTTCAGTCTTGGCACGTTGGCCACACTTTATGTCCCCAAGTCACTTATTTCACTTCCAACCATTTTTATAGATTATCAACAATAAGACATTTCCAATCAATACTTTAGGTACACATATGAGCAATTAAGAGTCTTAAGCATATTGAGTTTTCTCACACAATTTGGCATCATAACCTTCATTTGAATTACAACCCAAAGACATATCATTTTAATACACATATCATTATTGCATTGGCTCCCTAGGCCATACATGTGATTCTTCTTTCATGGCACAATGGTTGTATTTCATATTCCACACTTTCATTTCTTCTCTCTCATGGATCATCATCATAAATATCAACAAATAGAATATTTCGGAAATCACAACTTTAGGTTCATTAGTAATGAAGACTTTAAACACAATGGATTTCTTTCCAAGAAATGGGGTAAAATGATTGGCAATCGAAGCACAAGCTAAAATCATAAACAAGTAACACATCATTTATTCTTGAAATACTTTTCCCCAAAAAGGGCAATGCACAATTTCCACTCACGAATATGTAAGAATGCAAAACACATTGAATATACTTACAAAACATAGCATTAGCTAAAACAACCACATATGGGCATCACTTGAGTTCATAAGCTTTTAGGCAATTCTATTTTCAAAGTCAATTTTAGAACAGTTGAATCAAAGCTCATTTCATAATCTTTCTCACATCATTTCATTTCATTGGCACCATTGGCCATAAGTATAACTTTCAGTCTTGGCACGTTGGCCACACTTTATGTCCCCAAGTCACTTATTTCACTTCCAACCATTTTTATAGATTATCAACAATAAGACATTTCCAATCAATACTTTAGGTACACATATGAGCAATTAAGAGTCTTAAGCATATTGAGTTTTCTCACATAATTTGGCATCATAACCATCATTTGAATTACAACCCGAAGACATATCATTTTAATACACATATCATTATTGCATTGTCTCCCTAGGCCATACATGTGATTCCTCTTTCATGGCATAATGGTTGTATTTCATATTCCACACTTTCATTTCTTCTCTTTCATGTATCATAATCATAAATATCAGCAAATAGAATATTTCAGAAATCACAACTTTAGGTTCATTAGAAATGAAGACTTTAAACACAATGGATTGCTTTCCAAGGAATGGGGTAAAATGATTGGCAATCGAAGCACAAGCTAAACTCATAAACAAGTAACACATCATTTATTTTTGAAATACTTTTTCCCAAAAAGGGCAATGCACAATTTCACTCACGAATATGTAAGAATGCATAACATATTGAATATACTTACAAAACATAGCATTAGCTAAAACAACCACATATTGGAATCACTTGAGTTCATAAGCTTTAAGGCAATTCTATTTTCAAAGTCAATTTTAGAACAGTTTTATCAAAGCTCATTTCATAATCTATCTCACATCATTTCATTTCATTGGCACCATTGGCCATAAGTATAACTTTCAGTCTTGGCACGTTGGCCACACTTTATGTCCCCAAGTCACTTATTTCACTTCCAACCATCTTTATAGATTATCAACAATAAGACATTTCCAATCAATACTTTAGGTACACATATGAGCAATTAAGAGTCTTAAGCATATTGAGTTTTCTCACACAATTTGGCATCATAACCTTCATTTGAATTACAACCCAAAGACATATCATTTTAATACACATATCATTATTGCATTGGCTCCCTAGGCCATACATGTGATTCTTCTTTCATGGCACAATGGTTGTATTTCATATTCCACACTTTCATTTCTTCTCTCTCATGGATCATCATCATAAATATCAACAAATAGAATATTTCGGAAATCACAACTTTAGGTTCATTAGTAATGAAGACTTTAAACACAATGGATTTCTTTCCAAGAAATGGGGTAAAATGATTGGCAATCGAAGCACAAGCTAAAATCATAAACAAGTAACACATCATTTATTCTTGAAATACTTTTCCCCAAAAAGGGCAATGCACAATTTCCACTCACGAATATGTAAGAATGCAAAACACATTGAATATACTTACAAAACATAGCATTAGCTAAAACAACCACATATGGGCATCACTTGAGTTCATAAGCTTTTAGGCAATTCTATTTTCAAAGTCAATTTTAGAACAGTTGAATCAAAGCTCATTTCATAATCTTTCTCACATCATTTCATTTCATTGGCACCATTGGCCATAAGTATAACTTTCAGTCTTGGCACGTTGGCAACACTTTATGTCACCAAGTCACTTATTTCACTTCCAACCATCTTTATATATTATCAACAATAAGACATTTCCAATCAATACTTAAGGTACACATTTGAGTAATTAAGAGTCTTAAGCATATTAATTTTTCTCGCACAATTTGGCATCATAACCTTCATTTGAATTACAACCCAAAGACATATCATTTTAATACACATATCATTATTGCATTGGCTCCCTAGGCCATACATGTGATTCTTCTTTCATGGCACAATGGTTGTATTTCATATTCCACACTTTCATTTCTTCTCTCTCATGGATCACCATCATAAATATAACCAAATAGAATATTCCGGAAATCACAACTTTATGTTCATTAGTAATGAAGATTTTAAACACAATGGATTTCTTTCCAAGAAATGGGGTAAAATGATTGGCAATCGAAGCACAAGCTAAAATCATAAACAAGTAACAAATCATTTATTCTTGAAATACTTTTTCCCAAAAAGGGCAATGCCCAATTTCCACTCACGAATATGTAAGAATGCAAAACATATTGAATATACATATAAAACATAACATTAGCTAAAACAACCACATATGGGCATCACTTGAGTTAATAAGCTTTTAGACAATTCTATTTTCAAAGTCAATTTTAGAACAGTTGAATCAAAGCTCATTTCATAATCTTTCTCACATCATTTCATTTCATTGGCGCCATTGGCCATAAGTATAACTTTCAGTCTTGGCACGTTGGCCACACTTTATGTCCCCAAGTCACTTATTTCACTTCCAACCATCTTTATAGATTATCAACAATAAGACATTTCCAATCAATACTTTAGGTACACATATGAGCAATTAAGAGTCTTAAGCATATTGAGTTTTCTCACACAATTTGGCATCATAACCTTCATTTGAATTACAACCCAAAGACATATCATTTTAATACACATATCATTATTGCATTGGCTCCCTAGGCCATACATGTGATTCTTCTTTCATGGCACAATGGTTGTATTTCATATTCCACACTTTCATTTCTTCTCTCTCATGGATCATCATCATAAATATCAACAAATAGAATATTTCGGAAATCACAACTTTAGGTTCATTAGTAATGAAGACTTTAAACACAATGGATTTCTTTCCAAGAAATGGGGTAAAATGATTGGCAATCGAAGCACAAGCTAAAATCATAAACAAGTAACACATCATTTATTCTTGAAATACTTTTCCCCAAAAAGGGCAATGCACAATTTCCACTCACGAATATGTAAGAATGCAAAACACATTGAATATACTTACAAAACATAGCATTAGCTAAAACAACCACATATGGGCATCACTTGAGTTCATAAGCTTTTAGGCAATTCTATTTTCAAAGTCAATTTTAGAACAGTTGAATCAAAGCTCATTTCATAATCTTTCTCACATCATTTCATTTCATTGGCACCATTGGCCATAAGTATAACTTTCAGTCTTGGCACGTTGGCCACACTTTATGTCCCCAAGTCACTTATTTCACTTCCAACCATCTTTATAGATTATCAACAATAAGACATTTTCAATCAATACTTTAGGTACACATCTGAGCAATTAAGAGTCTTAAGCATATTAATTTTTCTCACACAATTTGGCATCATAACCTTCATTTGAATTACAACCCAAAGACATATCATTTTAATACACATATCATTATTGCATTGGCTCCCTAGGCCATACATGTGATCCTTCTTTCATGGCACAATGGTTGTATTTCATATTCCACACTTTTATTTCTTCTCTCTCATGGATCATCATCATAAATATCAACAAATAGAATATTCCGAAAATCACAACTTCAGGCTCATTAGCAATGAAGACTTTAAACACAATGGATTTCTTTCCAAGAAATAGGGTAAAATGATTGGCAATCGAAGCACAAGCTAAAATCATAAACAAGTAACACATCATTTACTCTTGAAACACTTTTTCCCAAAAAGCACAATACATAATTTCCACTCATGAATATGTAAGAATGAATAACACATTGAATATACTTACAAAACATAGCATTAGCTAAAACAACCACATATGGGAATCACTT
>AWOL01S0056977.1:0-31984 GCA_000715115.1 Nicotiana otophora
GGTCTCCGAGCGACTCAAATCTAGCCAAACCAACTTAATATCATCAATAATAGCCATAAGAAACAATACCACACAATAAAGCTATGGTCTTTAATCAAAATCGAAAAGTAAACCCCGAGCTCGCACCTTGAAACTCGGTCAAACTCACAAATTCCTAACACCAATTCAATTATGAGTCCAATCATACTAATCTCATCCGATTCAAACCACAAATCGACCGCCAAACTATCAAATCTCACTCTCCAATAACATGGCCTAAAACTTCCAAATTTCACCTTAAATTCATAGAAATTGGGTATAATAATCAATGGGTAATCAATATCTATCATCAAAGTGATCAAACCTTACTTACATCTTCTATTAGGATGAAAAACACTCTAATAATCGACTCCAACGAGCTCCAAAAATCCAATTATGAGAAAAATGACCAAACCCTAGATTTGAACCTTTTGCCCAGTGATCTCGCATCTGCGGTTCACTCAGACGCACCTGCAAAATCGCATTTGCAGTCAAAATCCTGCATCTGCAGAAACAACTTAAGTCCCGACCATGCGCACATGTGGTTACATCTCCGCACTTGCAGGACCGCTTCTGTGATTCAACATCCGTATTTGCAGACTCCCAAACCTCTGTCCAACTTCGCTTCTCCACTCGCACCTGCGATCTTCCCCAGCTATAGCTTTGCTGTATTCTACGGCCTCGCACCTGCGATCAATCCCTCGCAGGTGCGGTTGCACCAGAAATTGCAACCTTCAACAACTCCCCTAGGTCAAAACATGATCCACAACTCATCTGAATCACACTCGAGGTCCCCGGGACCCCATCCAAAAATACCAACGAGTCCTAAAACATAATACGAACCTACTCGAAGCCTCAGATTATATCAAACCACACGAAAACCACGAATTACATCCCAATTCAACACTAATGAAACTAATGAATTTTAAACTTCCAAAACTCATGCCGAACTGTATCAAATCAACTTCGAATGACCTCAAATTTTGCGTGTAAGTCCTTAATGACACACTGGACTTATTACAACTCTGAAACCAAAATTGGATACTGATATCCATAAAGGGAACTTCCGGTCAAACCTCTCAATCTTCCAAACCTTCAACTTTTCAACTTTCGCCAAAAAATACCAAATCAATCTACACACCTCTAAATCAACATCCGAACATACGTCTAAGTCTATAATCACTATAAGAAGATATTTGAATCATCAAACACCATTCCGGGGTCGTCTACACAAAAGTCAAACTCTGGGTAACTCTTTCAACTTAAGCTTCCAACCTTAGAATTAAGTGTCCCAATTCACTCTAACATTTCCCCGGAACCAAGCCAACCATCCCGGAAAGGCACATAACCACAAATGAATATAGAGGAGGCAATAAATAGGAAAATGGGGATACAATATACAAAATGATCGGCCGGGTCATTACACCATTGGAGGCGATATTTTAGTAGAGCAATTTCTCCCCAACTTCATAGATTAGTAACTTTAACTTGCTTTCATTCAATTTCCATTGCTTTTCTATGAAGTTTCACTATTAGAGTTTATAGAGTAGATAGTGGGGTTTTGGGTAAAAATTAGGAATTTTGTAAAATTGAGATTTACACCTCAAATTGAGGTTGAATTTCAAAATAAATCATATATTTGGACTGAGTGGGGTGAATGGATAATTAGGATTTGGTCCTAATTTAGGATTTCAACCACGTGGGCCCGGGTGGATTTGTCTCAATATGTTAAAGATCGAACCTTTATCGTATGAGGGTAGTTTCTAAATCTCATTTTGACTAATTGACAAGATTCAGGTGGTTTGGAGGTCTGCTCTAAAGGGGAAGTCGTGTTGAGTAATTGATCCTATTTGGGAAAGAGGTAAGTATTTCTGTTAACCTTGATTTGAGGGAATTAAGACATGATTGGTCTATTTGGTACGTGATCTATGTGTGGGGATGACATATATGTAAGGTGATGAGTGTATATGTATTGTCATAGATTTAAGCACGCAAGGTGTATTAATTTATTTTATGTCTTTAATTATACCATGTCTTTCCTTATTTCATGATGTTACTTGTTAGGTGCCCACACTTGATACATGTTTCACTTGATATATATGTCCTTACTTGTTACATGTCCTTAATTATTATATGTTCTAGCTTATTTCATACTTTTAGTTATTGTATGCCTTTAGGTTTTACGTGCTCTTACATGTTATTAGATAGACGCTTTTACATGTCTTATGCCTTTACTTGCCTTATTGCCTTTACTTGTTTTCTATTTCACTCTACTATGTTATATGATTATCTTAGAAAACAATACGGTTTAGTTCCCTTTTATGTTATGTCGTGTGATTCACCGTATTTAGTTGTTACATATATATTGTATCGGGTTGCATGCCTCAATATTATTATTATATATATTGGATAGGGTTGCGTGCCACAATAGTAATATATATATATATATATATATATATATATATATATATATATATATATATATATATATATATATTGTATCGGGTTCCACGCTGCAATAGTATTATAACATATATTGGTTTGCACTCCATAACAGTACGCGCTGCAGCAGTGTTGTTATTATATATATATTGGATCGGTTTGTACGCCATAACGAAAAGAATGTTATGTAATAGTTCTTCGTTGTTATACTCTGGTGCCGTGTTGTGTTATGAGGCTGTGGCGTAATGTTATTCTGGGGCCCTCTTTTATACTTCTTTAATTCCGTTCGTTATGTAGTTATCTATTTCTATGCATTGTTATTGCTTCTCTGCTTATTACTCGTACAAGTTTATAGTGAGTGTCTTTTAATTGAATTATCACTACTTCATTGACGTCGGACTCGATACTTACTGAGTACATGGGGTCGATTATAATCATACTACAATTTTACACTTCTTGTACAGATCACAGTGTTGGTCCAAATGGTGTTTAGAGGTGATTGCTCGGACCTTGTCTAAGGAGAATTAAGGTAATGCTGCTTGGAGTTTAGAGACTCTGGAGTCCCCTTCCTATCTTTTTCTACTGCTTAATGTACTAGACAATATTGTATGTTTTATTTAATATTTACATTTAGCATTGTTAGTAGCTCATGTACTTATGACACCAGATTTTGAGAATAGTCTTAGATAGTGATGGTTATGGATTTATTATACATTTCATGAGATTCACTCTTTAATTCTTATAATTGTGTTTTCAAATTGTTAAACTGCTTTAATCGTGTAGCTGGTTTGCCTAGAAAGTGAATGCTAGGCACCATCACGGTCGTGGTTGGGATTTTGGATCGTGACAAGTTGATATCAGTGCCCTAGGTTGCATAGATCTCACGTGTTACGAGTAAACTTGGTAGTGTCTTGAAGATCGGTATGGAGACGTCTGTACTCTATCGTATGACTCTGTTCAATCATGAAGTTTGAGTCTTTCATCTCTTATTTTCTTACAGATGTTGAGGACACGTGCTTTGTCTGTAGCTGAGTAGGAGTCGAAGCCTCAGGTTACAGCTACTACCTGGGGTAGGGGCCGTGTCAAGGGAAAACGCAGAGGTAGAGGTAGATCTTAGCGTAGAGCACGCACTACAACACCCATAGTCGAGCCTTAAATGGCTTAGGATGATGAGGTTGCAGATCAGGTTGAGCCAGTAGGACCGACTCAAGTCCTACAGGGGTTCATTGCTACTCTAGTATATCAGGATGCTTTAGTCCGAATGATTAGCTTAATGGAGATTATGGTTCAGGCTAGTGTGTTTCCTGTTGCACCAGCCGTTCCTCAGGACGGTGGAGGCGCTCAGACTCCTACTACTCATACTCCAAAGCAAATAGCCCATAGTTATCAGACCTCAGGAGTTCTACCAGCTGGAGTGGCTATACCCATTGTTGTTACACAACCTGGGGATGTCAACTGAAGAGGTTGGAGAGGTTCACCAAGTTGTTTCTCCCTCACTTTAGCGGTGCACCTTCAGAGGACTCCGAGACTTCTTGGACTGTTGCGATGAGATTTTGTGCAACATGGGACTAGTGGATTCCAACATAGTTGATTTCACTATTGTTTAGATAGATGGTTCAACCAAGCGATGGTGGCAAGTTTATGAGTAGGGTATGCCAGCGGGATCACTTCCTCTCACATGGGCTCAGTTTTCAAAGTTGTTTTTGGAGAAGTTTATTTCCGTTACTAAGAGCGAGGAATTGCGCAACCAATTCGATGCTTTCAGGAGGGTAGCATGACCGTTACTCAGTATGAGACTAGATTTGTAGATTTATCTCGCCATGCAGCTATCCTGGTTCCTACTGTGAGGGAGAAGGTGCGAAAGTTCATTAAGGGTCTTATATACGGCATCATACTTCAGATGGCCAGGGAGGTCGAGTCTGAGATCGCTTTTACTCATGTAGTAGAGATCGCGAGAAGGATTGAGCGCATTAGAGTCTATGTGAGAGAGGCGACCTCTAATAAGAGGCCTAGAGGATTCAATGGCGCCTCGTTTGGAGGAAGGGGTTATTTTGGTAGAGGCTATCCCATCAGGCTAGTACAGTCAGCCCTGCAGGTCACACATGGTACTTCTGGCAGCCATAATGCTTATGAGTTTCGTTCTGAGCAGCATTCAGTGCACCTTCATCTCCCATTAGCGGACCACCAACACAGAGCTATTACAGTGGTAATTCAGGTCATCATGGTCAGTTTCAGATTTAGCATCCATGCCAGTTGAGAGGATGCTTTAGGTGTGGCGATGTGAGTCATATCAGGAAGTTTTGTCCCAGAATGCAGGGCAACATGTCACAGAAGGGTACGCGTGGTATGGTTCCGGCACCGGTTGCTTCACCACCCGCCAAGCCAGCTGAAGGCGGGGTCAGGTAGCCTGAGGCGGAGGCCAGTCATTTAGAGGTAGAGGCCCGTCAATGAGAGTTCATCCTATGGGTGGAGGACAAGTTGGCGAGGCAAGGCTATATTATTATGAATTTCTAGGGATTGAGGTGGAGTCATCCATTACAGTCATTATAGGTATTATCTCAGTTTTTCATACATATGCTTTCGTGCTGTTTGATCCAGGTTCTACATATTCTTGTGCGTCTTCATATTTTGCTTCGCACTTGAGTATGCTTCGTAATTTCCTTGATATTCCTGTTTTTGTGTCTACACCGGTTAGTGATTCCATAGTAGTTGATCGGGTGTACCTATATTGTGCTGTTACTATTAATGGCTTTGATATTGTAGGTAATCTTTTGTGGCTGAATATGGTGGATTTTGAGGTCATTCTTGGTATGAATCGGTTATCCCCGTATCACGCTATCTTGGATTGTCATGCAAAAATATTGACTTTAGCCATGCCTGGGTTGCCTAGATTAGAGTGGAGATGGACACTTGGTCACTCCACGAGTAGGGTGGTTTCATATTTGAAGTCTTGGCGTATGGTGGAAAAGGGGTGTCTAGCGTATTTTGCTTATATCTGAGATTCTAGTGTGGAGGTTCCTCCTATGGATTTGATAACGGTTGTGAAGGAGTTTCTATAGGTGTTTCCAGCAGATTTGTCGGGTATGCCACCTGACATGGGTATTAACTTTTTCATTGATTTGGTTCCGGGCACTCAGCCTATTTCTATACCACCATACCGTATGACTCCAGTCGAGTGAAAGAGATTGAAGGATCAGTTGTAGGATTTTCTTGACAAAGGGTTCATTAGACCGAGTGTTTCACCTTGGAGTACGTCGGTGCTATGTTCTAAGAAAATGGCGGATCGGTGAGGATATGCATAAATTATCAACAATTGAACAAGGTTACCATCAAGAAGAAGTGTCCGTTGCCTAGGATTAATGATTTAATTGACCTGCTTCAGGGTGCCAAGGTGTTTTTCAAGATTTATTTGAGATCTAGCAACCACCAGGTATATATTAGGGCATCAGATATCCCTAAGACAGCTGTTAAGGCCCGTTATGGTCATTACGAGTTCTTGGTTTGACTAATGCTCCAGCATCCTTCATAAAAGCAACTCATAATCTCGCCACCTTCTATAGGTTGTCCCTGTCACCTGAAAGGTAGTGAAAGCACCTCCACTGATATCTACAATACCCGTAGTGCGAAGAATCCGATGAAACTGGTCTAGCAAATCCTGAGCATCCTCTATCTCTGCCTCGCGAAACTCGAGCGTATCAAGCTTCCTAAACTTCTCCAACCTCCTTTGCTCTGCATCAGTCATATGTGGACCAACCTCGGCCCGATCAACAACAACTTGCTAAACTGGTAACAACCTTGGTATCTGATGACCCTGAGCTAGCTGCTCTGGAGTACGGGATACAGGAGATTGCGGTCCTCCCCCAGCTGGTGAGGTAGATGGTGGAACTAGCATCGAAACCACCTAAGCCAAACCCATACACATACAAAATTTGAGCCAAAACCTTTTGAAGACTAGGTATCACAATAGGTTATGTCGGTGTCTAGGCTGGTCCCACTGCTCAACAGTATCCGATACATGCTCCTCCATTGGAGCAACTGGTGGCTCCACATGTGCTACGTCATGGCAGTGTGAGCCCCAACTCGGGCTCTACCTCGAAACCGGCCTCTCGCAGCCCTGACTAGTGGAACTGGTGCCTGATCAACTGATTGTGTCCTCACCATCTGTGAGAGAATAGAAGAATAAAGATTTAGATTTCAGAATTAACCAATCTGCACGACAAGAATGCAAGAAAGTGAAGTTTCTTAATAGTTTGGTAGCCTCTCAAAGATAAGTACAGATGTCTCCGTGCCAATTCGCAAGACTCAACTAAACTTGCTCATGACTCGTGAAACCTAAGCAACCTAGTGCTCTAATACCAACTTGTCATGACCCAACTCCTATCGGAGCCGCGACGATGCCTAACACTACTTTCTAGGCAAGCCAACAGTCACATAATAACTATGAATTTGAATAAATATGGTTCAGTAAACTCAACATGTGGAAATATCATAAATATCTAATAAAATCAGAAATAATATTGCTACAACTATCTTAACGATCTTGTGTCAACGAGCACATGAACACTACTAAATATCAAAATACAAAGCCAAAATCCTCAATGTAACTGTCTGAAGAATAAAACAGTACAATGGGAATAAATGAAAGAAAGCTTCATGGACTACAGATGACATAACAACTACCTCATAGTCTCCCAAAAGCTGGTAACAACTCAAGTCTGGAAATCATCCCGTATGGAGGTACCTGGATATGCACACGAAGTGTAGAGTGTAGCATGAATACAACCGCGCCCATGTACTCAATAATTAACAAACCTAACCTTGGGCTGAAAGCAGCGACAAGCTCAGACAAAAGCAGCCAGAGACCAATATCAATAAACAGTAACAACTCATGATATAAAGGAATATTGTAAATAAACAGCTAACTGATATCATGTTCAGTTCGTTCATATTTCAGGAATTTAGACATGCTTTCCAAGTATAATAGGTAAAGCTCAACATCGATAAAACATCTCTTTTAACAACTAGCATGAGGAAAGTACATCTCTATGCCTACATGTCAAATACACATGTCAACTCAATATCATCACATTGAAACCAACAAGAATAATAACACTTAGCATTATACCGGTGTCTGGCATATTTGCCCTTAACAAAGCACGCATATAAAAAGGTTGTACTTGCACCCACAGTTGGCATGTCAGACTCCGGAGGGGCGGATCCTGCCCAAGCGCTAATCATAATCATATAGTCCAATAGTGAGGCTTGGAGCACACATTGCCCTAAATTAATAACACTTAGCCCAATATTATCCTGGAGTACGCGTCACCTCAAAATAAATACCAAATTGGCTCTATGGACCAAGCTTAGTCATCAACTAATCAAGTCTCAGCTAACCACATTTCATAGTACTCAAATCACCAGTGTTACACATATAAGGCATCAACAACATGTGAGAAAATCTAATAAGAAAGTACTGAGACAGAGGTATCATACACGGGTATAGCATCATGACTGGGAGTATGTGTACAATTAAGGTAAATAGTTCAGAAATAGCAAGAATAGTCATATCAAGTCTCAAACAAATAGCACATAGCCTAGACATGATTCCTAACATGAATCTGAACTCAAATAATCATACAGGTTTTGAAACACGAATATAACGAGGCATGATATCAAACCAATCCCATAATAGTCAAAAAGCCACCTCCAATCATGAGCAAACCGGTGCACGCACACACGCCCATCACCTAGAACGTACATCACCCCAATACCCATCATATAACATAGTTCCTAGGGTTAAATACACTCCAATTCAAGTTTAGATGTGTTACACACCCCAATATGCACAAATCAATACTCCAAAATCCTTTGCCACGTGAATCGGTCTCCGAGCGACTCAAATCTAGCCAAACCAACTTAATATCATCAATAATAGCCATAAGAAACAATACCACACAATAAAGCTATGGTCTTTAATCAAAATCGAAAAGTCAACCCCGAGCTCGCACCTTGAAACTCGGTCAAACTCACAAATTCCTAACACCAATTCAATTATGAGTCCAATCATACTAATCTCATCCAATTCAAACCACAAATCGACCGCCAAACTGTCAAATCTCACTCTCCAATAACATGGCCTAAAACTTCCAAATTTCACCTTAAATTCATAGACACTAGGTATAATAATCAATGGGTAATCAATATCTATCATCAAAGTGATCAAACCTTACTTACATCTTCTATTAGGATGGAAAACACTCTAATAATCGACTCCAATGAGCTCCAAAACTCCAATTATGAGAAAAATGACCAAACCCTAGATTTAAACCTTTTGCCCAGTGATCCCGCATCTGCGGTTCACTCAGACGCACCTGCGAAATCGCATTTGCAGTCAAAATCCTGCATCTGCAGAAACAACTTAAGTCCCGACCATGCGCACATGTGGTTACATCTCCGCACTTGCAGGACCGCTTCTGCGATTCAACATCCGTATTTGCAGACTCCCAAACCTCTGTCCAGCTTCGCTTCTCCACTCGCACCTGTACAACCGCGCCCATGTACTCAATAATTAACAAACCTAACCTTGGGCTGAAAGCAGCGACAAGCTCAGAAAAAAGCAGCCAGAGACCAATATCAATAAACAGTAACAACTCATGATATAAAGGAATATTGTAAATAAACAGCTAACTGATATCATGTTCAGTTCGTTCATATTTCAGGAATTTAGACATGCTTTCCAAGTATAATAGGTAAAGCTCAACATCGATAAAACCTCCCCTTTAACAGCTAGCATGAGGAAAGTACATCTCTATGCCTACATGTCAAATATACATGTCAACTCAATATCATCACATTGAAACCAACAAGAATAATAACACTTAGCATTATACCGGTGACTGGCATATTTGCCCTTAACAAAGCACGCATATAAAAAAGTTGTACTTGCACCCACAGTTGGCATGTCAGACTCCGGATGGACGGATCCTGCCCAAGCACTAATCATAATCATATAGTCCAATAGTGAGGCTTGAAGCACACATTGCCCTAAATTAATAACACTTAACCCAGTATAAGCCTGGAGTACGCGTCACCTCAAAATAAATACCTAATTGGCTCTATGGCCCAAGCTTAGTCATCAACCTATCAAGTCTCAGCTAACCATATTTCATAGTACTCAAATCAACAGTGTTACACATATTAGGGATCAACGACATGTGAGAAAAGCTAATAAGAAAGTACTGAGACAGAGATATCATAATCGGGTATAACATCATGACTGAGAGTATGCGCACAATTAAGGTAAATAGCTAGAAACAACAAGAATAGTCATATCGAGTCTCAAACAAATAGCACATAGCCTAGACATGATTTCTAACATGAATCTGAACTCAAATAATCATACAGTTTTAGAAACACAGATATAACAAGGCATGATAGCAAACCAATCCCATAATAGTCTAAAAGCCACCTCCAATCATGAACAAACCGGTGCACACAGACACGCCTGTCACCTAGCACGTACATCACCCCCATACCCTTCATATAACATAGTTCCTAGGGTTAAATACACTCAAATTGAAGTTTATATATGCTACATACCTCAATACGCACAAAATAATACTCCAAAAAGCCTTTACCACGTGCATCGGCCTCCAAGCGACTCAAATATAGCGAAACCAACTTAATGTCATCAATAATATCCATAATGAATAATCCCACACAATAAAGATAAGATCTTTAATCAAAATCGAAAAGTCAACCTAAAAGGTCAACCCCGAGCTCGCACCTCGAAACCCTGTCAAACTCACATATTCCTAACACCAATTCAATTACGAGTCCAATCATACTAATCTCATCCAATTCAAACCATAAATCGACCGCCAAACCGTCAAATCTCACTCTCCAATAACATGGCCTAAAACTCTCACATTTCACCTTAAATTCATATAAACTTGTTATAATAATCTGTGGGTAATCATATCTATCATCAAAGTGATCAAACTTTACTTACCTCTTCTATTAGAATGCAAAACACTCCAATAATCGACTCCAACGAGCTCCAAAATTCCAATTATGAGAAAAATGACCAAACCCTAGATTTAAACCTTTTGCCCAGCGATCCCGCATTTGCGGTTCACTCAGACGCACCTACGAAACAGCATTTGCGGTCAAAATGCTGCATTTGCAGAAAGAACTTAAGTCCCGACCATGCGCACCTATGGTTACCTCTCCGCACTTGCAGGACCACTTCTCTGATTCAACGTCCGCATCTGCAGACTCCCAAACCTCATCCAACTTCGATTCTGCACTCAGTTGCCCTCATCTACGGGCTCGTAGATGCGGAAAATCCCTCGTGCCTGCGCACTTCCCCAGCTCTAGCTTAGCTCATTTCTGCGATCACTAGGCCACTTCTGCGGCCTCGCACATGCGATCAATCCCTCGCAGGTGCGATTGCAATAGAAATTGCAACCTTCAACTACTCCCCTACATCCAAACATGATCAGCAAATCATCCGAATCACACCCGAGGTCCCCAGGACCCCATCAACAATACCAACGAGTTTTAAAACACAATTCGAACCTACTCGAAGCCTTAGATTATATCAAACAACACTAAAACCACGAATTACATCCCAATTCAAGACTAATGAAACTAATAAACTTTCAACTTCCAAAACTCATGCCGAACTGTATCAAATCAACTTTGAATAACCTCGAATTTTGCGTGCAAGTCCCTAATGACATAATGGACCTATTACAACTCCAGAAACTAAAATCTGATATCGATATCCACAAAGTAAACTCCTGGTCAAACCTCTCAACCTTCCAAAACTTCAACTTTCCAATTTTCGCCAAAAAATACCAAATCAATCTACAGACCTCTAAATCAACATCCAGACATACCTCTAAGTCCATAATCACCATAAAAAGATATTGGAATCATCAAACACCATTCCTGGGCCGTCTACATAAAAGTCAAACTCTGGACAACTCTTTCAACTTAAGCTTCCAACCATAGGACTAAGTGTCCCAATTCACTCTAACATTTCCGTGGAACCAAACCAACCATAGTCACATAACCACAAATAAATATAGAGGAGGCAATAAATAGGGAAATAGGGATGCAATATATAAAATGACCGGCCGGGTCATTACACTATTGGAGGCGATGTTTTAGTAGAGCAATTTCTCCCCAACTTTATAGATTAGTAAATTTAACCTTTTTTCATTCAATTTCCATTACTGTTCCATGAAGTTTCACTATCGAATTTTATAGAGTAGATAGTGGGGTTTTGGATAAAAATTAGGAATTTTGTAAAATTGAGATTTACACCTCAAATTGAGGTTGAATTTCAAAATAAATGATATATTTGGATTGGGTGAGGTGAATGGATAATTAGGATTTGGTCTTAATTTAGGATTTCAACCACGTGGGCCCGGGTTGACTTTTCTAAATATGTTAAAGATCGAACCTTTATCGTATGAGGGTAGTTTCTGAAGCTCATTTTGACTTGTGTTTGAACTATAATTGACAGGATTCAGGTGGTTTGGAGGTCTGTTATAAGGAGAAAGCCGTGTTGAGTTATTGATATTATTTGGGAAAGAGGTAAGTATTACAGTTAACCTTGATTTGAGGGAATTAAGACATGATTGGTTTATTTGATACGTGATCTATGTGTGAGGGCAACATATATGTAAGGTGATAAGTGTATATGTATTGTCACATATTTAAGCACGCGAGGTGTATTAGTTTATTTTATGTCTTTAATTATACCATGTCTTTCCTTATTTTATGGTGGTACATGTTAGGTTCCCACACTTGATAGATGTTTCACTTGATATATATGTCCTTACTTGTTACATGTCCTTAATTGTTATATGTTCTAGCTTATTTCATAAATTTAGTTATTGTATGCCTTTAGTTTATACGTGCTCTTACATGTTATTAGATAGACGCTTTTACCTGTCTTATGCCTTTACTTGCTTTATTGCCTTCATTTGTTTTCTGTTTCACTCTACTATGTTATAGGATTGTCTTAGAGAATTATACATTTTAGTTCCATTTTATGTTATGTTGTGTAATTCACCGTATTTAGTTGTTACTTATATATTGGATCGGGTTGCGCGCCTCAATAATATTATTATATATATTGGATAGGGTTGCGTGCCACAACAATATTATCATATCTATCTATCTATCTATCTATCTATCTATCTATCTATCTATCTATCTATCTATCTATCTATCTATATATATATATATATATATATTGAATCGGGTTGCACGCCGCAATAGTATTATCATAAATATTGGTTTGCACTTCATAATAGTACGCGCTGCAACAATATTGATATTATATTTATTGGATCGGTTTGTGCGCCATAACGAAAATAATGTTATGTAACAATTGTTGGTTGTTATACTCTAGTTCCGTGTTGTGTTATGAGGCTATGACGTAATGTTATTCTGGGGCCCTCTTTTATATTTCTTTAATTCTGTTCGTTATGTAGTTATCTATATCTATGCATTGTTATTGCTTCTCTGCTTATTATTCGTACAAGTTTATAGTGAGTGTTTTGTAATTGAATCATCATTACTTGGTTGAGGTCGGACTCGATACTTACTGAGTACATGTGGTCGATTGTAATCATACTACACTTCTGCACTTCTTGTGCAGATCACGGTGTTGGTCTCGATGGTTTTCGCAGGTGATTGCTCGGCCTTGTCTAAGGAGACTTGAGGTAATGCTGCTTGGAGTTTAGAGACTCTGGAGTCCCCTTCCTATCTTTTTCTACGGCTTATTATACTAGACAATATTGTATTTTTTATTTAAGATTTATATTTATTATTATTAGTGGCTCATGTACTTATGATACCAGATTCTGAGAATAGTCTTAGATAAAGATGGTTATGGATTTATTATACATTTCATGAGATTTCACTATTTATTTCTTATTATTGTGTGTTTTAAATTGTTAAACTACTTTAATAGTGTAGCTAGTTTGCCTAGAAAGTGAATGCTAGGCACCATCACAGCCTTGGTTGGGATTTTGGGTTGTGACAAGTTGATATCAGTGCCCTAGATTGCATAGGTCTCACGTATCATGAGTAAACTTGATAGTGTCTTGAGGATCGGTACGGAGACGTCTGTACTTATCTTCTAGAGGCTATAAGGCTTTAGGAAACTTTACTTTCATTCTCTCTCTATCGTGTCTCTATTCTATCATGAAGTTTGAGTCTTTCTTCTCTTATTTTCTCACAGATGGTGAGGATACGTGCTTTGTCTGCAGTTGAGTAGGAGCCGAAGCCTTAGGTTACAGCTACTACCATAGGTAGAGGCCGGGTCAAGGGAAAAAGCAGAGGTAGAGGTAGATCTTAGCGTAGAGCACATGCTACAACACCCATAGTCGAGCCTAGATGGCTCAGGATGATGAGGTTGCATATTAGTTTGACCCAGTAAGACCGACTCAAGTCCAACATGGGTTCACTACTATTCTGGTGCATCAGGATGCTTTAGTCCGAATGATTGGCTTAATGGAGATTATGGTTCAGGGTAGTGTGTTTCCTGTTGCACCAACTATTCCTCACGATGGTGGAGGAGCTCAGACTCCTGCTAGTCATACTCCAAAGCAAATGGCCCATAGTTATCAGACCTCAGGAGTTATACCAATTGGAGTGGCTATACCGTTATTGTTACACAAACCTGGGAATATCAACTGAAGAGGTTGGAGAGGTTCACCAAGTTGTTTCTCCCTCACTTTTGCGGTGCACCTTTAGAGGACTCCAGGACTTCTTGGACTATTGCGATGGGATTTTGTGCAACATGGGACTAGTAGAGTCCAACATAGTTGATTTCAATATTTTTCAGAAGCATGGTTTGACCAAGAGATGACGAAAGGTTTATGAGTAGGGTAGGCCAGCGGGATCACTCCCTCTCACATGGGCTCAGTTTTCATAGTTGTTTTTGGAGAATTTTATTTCCTTTACTAAGAGCAAGGAATTCCGCATCCAAGTCGAGTGCCTTCAGTAGGGTAGCATGACCGTTACTCAGTATGAGACTAGATTTGTAGATTTATCTCACCATGTAACTTTCCCATTTCCTACTGAGAGGGAGAAGGTGCGGAGGTTCTTTGAGGGTCTTATATATGACATCATACTTCAGATGGCCACAGAGGTAGAGTTTGAAATTGTTTTCACTCATGTTGTAGAGATCACGAGAAGGATTGAGCACATTAGAGGCCATGCCAGAGAGGCGGCCTCTGATAAGAGGCTCCATCTTTTTGGAGGATTCAATGACGCCTCGTTTGGAGGCAGGGGTTATTTTGGTAGAGGCTATCCCATCAGGCTGGTACAGTCAGCCCTGCAGGTCACACATGGTACTTTTGGCAGCCACAGTACTTATGGGTCTCGTTTTGAATAGGATTCAGTGCACCTTCATCTCCCATTAGCACAACACCGACATAGAGCTATTACAGTGGTTATTCAGGTCATCAGGGCCAGTCTCAGATTTAGTAGCCACGCCAGATGAGAGGATGATTTAGGTTCGACGATACGAGTCATATCAGGAAGTTTTGTCCCAAAATACAAGGCAACATGTCACAGTAGGGTACTCGTGCTATGTTTCCGGCATCAATTGCTTCACCACTCGCCGAGCCAGCTAAAGGCGGGGTCAGGTAGCCTGAGGCAGAGGCCAGTCAGTTAGAGGTAGAGGCCCGTCAATGAGATTTCATCCTAGGAGTGGAGGACAGGTTGGCGAGGCAAGGCTCCATTATTATACATTGTTAGGGCCTGAGGTGGAGTCATCCATTGCAGGCATTACAGGTATTATCTCAGTTTGTCATACATATGCTTCCGTGTTGTTTGATCCAGGTTCTATATATTCTTGTGCGTCTTCATATTTTGCTTCGCACATGAGTATGCATCGTAATTTCCTTGATGTTCCTATTTTTGTGTCTACACCGGTTAGTGATTCAATAGTAGTTGATCGTGTGTACCTATATTGTGCTGTTGCTATTAATGGCTTTGATACTGTAGGTAATCTATTGTTGCTGAATATGGTGGATTTTGAGGTCATTCTTAGTATGAATTGGTTGTCCCCGTATCACGCTATCTTGGATTGTCATGCTAAGATATTGACTTTAGCCATACCGAGGTTGCCTAGATTAGAGTGGAGAGGGACTCTTAGTCACTCACGAGCAGGGTGGTTTCATATTTGAAGTCTCGCCGTACGGTGGAGAAGGGGTGTCTAGCATATTTGGCTTATATCTAATATTCTAGTGCGAAGGTTCCTCGTATGGATTCGATACCGGTTGTGAAGGAGTTTCTACAGGTGTTTCCAGTAGATTTGTCGGGTATGCCACCCAACAAGGATATTAACATTTTCATTGATTTGGTTCCGGGCACCCAGCCTATTTCTATACCACCGTACCGTATGGCTCCAGTCGAGTTGAAGAGACTAAAGGATAAGTTGCAAGATTTTCTTGACAAAGGGTTTATTATACCGAGTGTTTCACCTTGGAGTACGTCGGTGCTATGTGATAAGAAAATGGCAGATCGATGAGGATGTGCATAGATTATCAGCAATTGAACAAGGTTACCATCAAGAACAAGTATCTGTTGTTTAGGATTAATGATTTAATTGACCAGCTTTAGGCTGACAAGGTGTTGTTCAAGATTTATTAAAGATCTAGTAACCACCAGGTAAAGATTAGGGTATCAGATATCCCTAATATAACATTTAGGGCCCGTTATGGTCATTATGAGTTCTTGGTTTGATTAATGCTCCAGCAGCCTTGATAAAAGTAACTCATAATCTCACCACCATCTATAGGTTGTCCCTGTCACCTGAAAGGTAGTGAAAGCAACACCACTAATATCTACAATACCCGCAGTGCGAATATTCCGATTAAATTGGTCTAGAAAATCCTGAGCATCCTCTAACTCTGCCCCACGGAACTCGAGCGTATCAAGCTTCCTAAACTTCTCCAACCTCATTTGATATGTATCAGTCATATGTGGACCAACCTCGGCCCGAGCAGCAACAACTTGCTGAACTGGTTACAACCCTGGTATATGATGACCCTGAGCTAGCTGCTCTGGAGTATGGTGTAACACCCCGGAAAATTATGAAGTACTTGCGCGCTAGTAAGAAAGTTGATGTGCGCTAATTATATTATTTTATGCGCAGACAAGGGATATTATAAGAATGATATCAATTGATATTGATAATATATGTATGAAGTGCACTAAGAATGGTTTATGGTCTAAGAAGAGCCCCAAGGCTAAGGCAAGTTGAAAAGTTCATGATAGAATAAAGTTTCAAGTGAGTTCGCACAAGACCTAAATTCAAACGAGAATACCTCTCTTGATATGAAGATTTATATGGTTTATTACCTATCCAATTAAATCCCTTTGAGTATAGTTTCCAACGCTTCAAACTGTTTGTCATTTGGATATTCCTACAAGAAGTTATGACTAAAATACCAAAGGCTGGAAAGATGCGATTCTGCGACCAATTCTGCGATCGCAGAACCATTATGCGATCGCAGAAGTAGTTATGCGACCGCAAAATGGTCGCAGACCTGTCCAGTGAAGCCCAGTTCTGGGCACCGAATTGTGCGACCATTATGCGACCCACACACCAATTGTGCGGTCCATTGTGAGACCGCATAGCTGAGTTCGGAGGGTCAATTTTCCTATTTTCATAACCCGACCCCCCATTTTGATAAATAGGCTTTGGGGCTTAATTTGGGGTGTTTTTCTGAGGGTTTTAGAGAGAGGTAAGAGCATTTTAGAGAGATAAGTAGGGAACCTAACATTATAATCATCCAATCTTGCACCAATCTTCAAGAATCAAGGAAGCTAATCACAAGATCTTCATCTAAGAGGTAAGATTCAAACCCTTAATCTTCATTTTCGAGTTTAGGATAAAAGATTGGTGATTGGGAGTATGATTCTTGGGTGTAAGAGTATTATGTGTATATGCTTGTACCAATAAGGTTTGTGGGAAGATTGTTGAGCTCAAATAAGTAAAGATTGAGTTATGGAGTGAAGGAAATCTTGTAGAAGAACCTTGTAGTTAAATTTGCACACCTAGTGTTTGATAAAATGCTCAAACGAGCTGAGACCATAAATATCTTCCTAATTATGGTTCAATTTTGTTATGTCTTAAAATATATTGGAATTGCTAAAATTTCCGGAACGTTGTAGTAATTTAAAGAAAGCTCAAAGCGAGGTATGTTGGCTAAACTTCTTTCATAGAATTGAATTCCATGATGCTCTTGTAAGTCCCGAGATATTCTTTATAAATCAATTATTCCAAATAAGCTTTGTGTTGAAAGGTATATATTCAAAATGTATTTTGGATACTCTTATCATATGATGTTATCCTTCGGGAATGTGTTCAAAGCATGAGTTGGGTATAAACATATTATGACTCCAAGTAGCGTTTGAAGTGAATACTATTATGCCAAATTATGTAAGAAGTCTCAATGTACATAAGAATCTTATTTGCTCATAGGTGTATTAAAAGTTGTGATTTGAGATTCTTTGTTGTCGATAATTTATAAAGATGCTTGAAAGTGAAAGTAGTGAGTTGGGGATATAAAGTGTAGACACCGTGCCAATAATGAAAGTTTTGATTGTGGCCAATAGAGCCAATGAAATGAAATGATGTGTGAAATTTGATGATGAGTATTGAAAGCAATGAAATGAAAGTATGGAATATAAGATACGGCCACCGTGCCATGAATGAAGAATAATATGTATGGCAAAAAGGGAACCAATGAAATAATGATGTTGTATGTAATTGAAAGTACTAATGAAGTGATAGTATGAAGATGAAATGTGGTTGTTCGCCTAAATGAGAATTATGAGGTGTTGTATGTCCCAATGGTTTCAACTATAGTTGCATGCTTCTGAAATAATGTATGTAAATGACTTTGATATTAAGTCCTCAAGAATCATGAACTTAGCTAATGACCTCAAGATGTCAAGTGAGTGAATAACGAGATGGAAGGGAGATGTCCTATGCTAAATGATGATGAACCTTAAGAAAGGAAATTGGGCTTATGTGCCATTGAAATTGACTTATTGATTCACCATGCATGTGCTAATGTAATGTGCTATGTTTCTCCATGATGAGCATGAAAATGAAGTGTTCCAATGATCCGGGAACTTACGACCTTAATATAATGTTAATCATGTCGCTTTGAGTTTATACATGGTTATATGCATAATGATGTGTTATGCAATCCTGTGAACGGCCTATGAAACGCATAAGTGTATAATATGATATGTGAATATTGTGAACGGTCTATGAAACACACAAGTGTATTGTGTAAGTAAACACTGTGAACGGTCTATGAAACGCACAGGTGTATTGTGTAAGTAAACATTGTGAAAGGTCTATGAAACACACAAGTGTATTGTGTAAGTAAACACTATGAACGGTCTATGAAACGCACATGTGTATTGTGTAAGTAAACACTGTGAACGATCTATGAAACATACATGTGTATTGTGTATGTAAACACTGTGAAGGGTCTATGAAACACACATATGTATTGTGTTAGTAAACACTGTGAACAGTCTATGAAACGCACAGGTGTATTGTGTAAGTAAACACTGTGAACGGTCTATAAACGCACATGTGTATCGTATGGTATATGTGAATCCTATGAACGATCTATGAAACGTATAGGTGTATTGTGTATGGAATCCTATGAACGGTCTATGAAATGCATAGGTGTATAATATGATATGTGAACACTAGGGACGTTCTATGAAATGCATAGGGGTAAGATAAGAGAGGGATATGGGCGGTCAAGTAAGATGCATTGTAAACGCAGACATTATGAGACATTTTAATTGGCCTTGTTTGTACATGTTGTTTAAATTACTTTATATTATGTGTTCCGCGTATAGATCATATGGCTCAGTTGACCCTAAAAGAAGTTTAGAATGATGCAAGTATAATAAGGCTTGATATTTCAACCTACTTGATGTTTTGGTATTGTTCGAGACTTTCATTGATTTTGTGATTATTCCTCCCTGTAATATTAATTGTTCTATTGAGAGGGTGTTTAGTTATACATACTAGTACTATTCGATAGTACTAACGTCCCTTTTGCCGGGGGCGCTGCATCTTTTAATGGATGCATGCATACTTCTACAGGATGATATGGATCTTTGGTAGGGATCTTCTGTGCATCAGATTATGGTGAGCCTGCTACAATTTTAGTGGGCATTCGAGTCTAGTTGGTATTATGTACTTAGGTATCTATTGTCATAGAAGATCCATGTACACTGTGGGTCATGTACTTAAGTTTTGAGTTTCGTCATGTATTTATGTTCACAGATATTTATGAAGCTATGTACCCATCACGAGTGAAAAAGAAAAAACATAAATAAAAAAATTTATGGGCCATTGAGCCAAATGTATTCAATATGAAAGTCATGATCTAATTATGTTTTGATAAATCATGCATGAGTTATTATGAGAGGTTGATGTAACGTAGGCTTGCTCGACTGGGTTCACTCGGTTGAGCGCATGTCGCACTCCTCAGTTTTGGAGCGTGGCATACGGGCAACAGGAGATTACGGTCCTCCCCCAGCTTGTGAGGTAGCTGGTGCACCTAGCATCGAAACCGCCTAAGCCAAACCCGTACACACACAAAATTTGAGCCAAAGCCTTTTGAAGACTAGGTATCACAATAGGTTCCGTCGGTGTCTAGGCTGGTCCCAGTGCTCAACAGTATCCGATACATGCTCCTCAACTAGAGCAACTGGTGGCTCCACATGTGCTACCTCACGGCAGTGCAAGCCCCAACTCGGCCGCTACCTCGGAACTGGCCTCTCGCGGCCCTGACTGGTGGTACTGGTGCCAGATCAATTGATTGTGTCCTCACCATCTGTGAGAGAATAGAAGAATAGAGGTTTAGATTTCAAAATTAACCAATTTGCATGACATGAATGCAAGAAAGTGAAGTTTCCTAATAGTTTGGTAGCCTATCGAAGATAAGTACAGATGTCTCCGTACCAATTCGCAAGACTCAACTAAACTTGCTCATGACTCGTGAAACCTAAGCAACCTAGTGCTCTGATACCAACTTGTCATGACCCAACTCCTATCGGAGCCGCGACGGTGCCTAACACTACTTTCTAGGCAAGCCAACACTCACATAATAACTATGAATTTGAATAAATATGGTTTAGTAAACTCAACATGTGGAAATATCATAAATATCTAATAAAAAAACAATAATAATACTGCTATAACTATCTTAACGATCTAGTGTCAACGAGCACATGAACACTACTGAATATCAAAATACAAAGCGAAAATACTCAATGCAACTGTCTGAACAATAAAACAGTACAATGGGAATAAATAAAAAAAGCTTGAAGGTCCATAGATGACATAACAGCTACCTCATAGTCTCCCAAAAGCTGGTAACAACTCAAGTCTGGAAATCATCCCATCTGGAGGTACCTAGATCTGTACACGGAGTGTAGAGTGTAGTATGAGTACAACCGATCCCATGTACCCAATAATTAACAAACCTAACCTTGGGCTGAAAGCAGTGACGAGCTCAGAAAAAAACAGTCAGAGACCAATATCAATAACCAGTGACAACGCATGATATAAAGGAACCTTGTAAATAAACAGCTAACTGATATCATGTTCAGTTCGTTCATATTTCAGGAATTTATACATGCTTTCCAAGTATAATAGGTAAAGCTCAACATCGATAAAATATCTTCTTTAATAGCTAGCATGAGGAAAGTACATCTATATGCCTACATGTCAAATACACATGTCAACTCAATATAATCACAATGAAACCAACAAGAATAATAACACTTAGCACTATACGGGTGACTAGAATATATGCCCTTAACAAAGCACGTATATAAAAAAGCTGTACCTGCATCCACAATTGGCATGTCAGACTCCGGAGGGGCGGATCCTGCTCAATCGCTAATCATAAATATATAGTCCAATAGTGAGGCTTGGAGCACACATTGCCCCAAATTAATAACACTTAGCCCAGTATGAGCCTGGAGTACGCGTCACCTCAAAATAAATACCAAATTGGCTCTATGGCCAAAGCTTAGTCATCGACCGATCAAGTCTTAGCAAACCACATTTCATAGTACTCAAATCAACAGCGTTGCACATATGAGGCAGCAAAAACATGTGAGAAAATCTAATAAGAAAGTATTGATACAGAGATATCATACACGGGGATAGCATCATGACTGAGAGTACAATTAAGGCAAATAGCTAGAAACAACAAGAATAGTCATATCGAGTCTCAAACAAATAGCACATAGCCTCGACATGATTTCTAACATGAATCTGAACTCAAATAATCATACAGTTTTAGAAACACAGATATAACAAGGCATGATAGCAAACCAATCCCATAATAGTCTAAAAGCCACCTCCAATCATGAACAAATCGGTGCACACAGACACGCCCGTCACCTAGCACGTACATCACCCCAATACCCTTCATATAACATAGTTCTTAGGGTTATATACACTCAAACGCAAGTTTAGATATGTTATATACCTCAATACGCGCAATCAACACTCCAAAAATCCTTTGCCACGTGAATCGGCCTCCAAGTGAATCAAATCTAGCCAAACCATCTTACTATCATCAATAATAGCCATAAGAAACAACCCCACACACTAAAGCCAAGATCTTTAATCAAAATCGAAAAGTCAACCTAAAAGGTCAGCCCCATGCTCGCACCTCGAAACCAGGTCATACTCACATATTCCTAACACTAATTCAATTACGAGTCCAATCATACTAATCTCATCCAATTCGAAACACAAATCGACCCCCAAACCCTCAAATCTCACTCTCCATTAACATAGCCTAAAACTCCCAAATTTCACCTTAAATTCACATAAACTGGTATAATAATTAATGGGTAATCAATATCTATCATCAAAGTGATCAAACTTTACTTACCTCTTCTATTATAATGAAAAGCACTCCAATAATCGACTCCAACGAGCTCCAAAATTCCAATTATGAGAAAAATCACCAAACCCTAGATTTAAACCTTTTGCCCAGCGATCCCGCATTTGCGGTTCACTCAGACGCACCTGCGAAACTCCATTTGCGGTCAAAATCCTGCATCTGTAGAAACAACTTAAGTCCCGACCATGCACATCTTTGGTTACCTCTCCGCACTTGCAGGACCGCTTTTGTGATTCAACATCCGCATCTGTAGACTCCCAAACCTCTGTCCAACGCTGCTTCTGCACTCAGTTGCCCTCATCTACGGGCTCATAGATGCAAAAAATCCCTCCCACCTGTGCACTTTCCCAGCTCTAGCATAGCTCACTTCTGCGGCCTCGCACCTGCGGTCAATCCCTTGCAGGTGCGATTGCACCAGAAATTGCAACCTTTAACAACTCCCCTACGTCCAAACATGATCCGCAACTCATCCGAATCACACCCGAGTTCCCTAGGACCCCATCCAAAAATACCAACGAGTCCTAAAACACAATTAGAACCGACTCGAGGCCTTAGATTATATCAAACAATACCAAAACCACGAATTACATCCCAATTCAAGAATAATGAAACTAATATACTTTCAACTTCCAAAACTCATTCCGAACTATATCAAATCAACTTTGAATGACCTTAAATTGTGCATGCAAGTCCCTAATGACACAATGGACCTATTACAACTCCCAAAACTAAAATCTGATACCGATATCCACAAAGTGAACTCCCAATCAAACCTCTCAAACTTCCAAAACTTTAACTTTTTAATTTTCACCAAAAAATACCAAATCAATCTACAGACCACTAAATCAACATTTATACATACGTCTAAGTCCATAATCATCATAAAAAGATATTGGAATCATCAAACATCATTCCTGGGTCGTCTACACAAAAGTCAAACTCCGGGCAACTCTTTCAACTTAAGCTTCCAACCATAGGACTAAGTGTCCCAATTCACTCTAACATTTCCCTGGAACCAAACCAACCATCCCGGAAAGTCACATAATCACAAATAAATATAGAGGAGGCAATAAATAGGAAAACAGGGATGCAATAGATAAAATGACCGGCCGGGTCATTACACCATTGGAGGCGATTTTTTAGTAGAGCAATTTCTCCCCAACTTTATAGATTAGTAACTTTAACCTTCTTTCATTCAATTTCCATTACTGTTCCATGAAGTTTCACTATCAAATTTTATAGAGTAGATAGTGGGGTTTGGGTAAAAATTAAGAATTTTGTAAAATAGAGATTTACACCTCAAATTGAGGTCGAATTTCAAAATAAATCATATATTTGGACTGGGTGAGGTGAATGGATAATTAGGATTTGGTCTTAATTTAGGATTTCAATCACGTGGGCCCGGGTAGACTTTATAAATATGTTAAAGATCGAACCTTTATCGTATGAGGGTAGTTTCCAAAGCTCATTTTGACTTGTTTTTGAATTATAATTGACAAGATTCAGATGGTTTGGAGGTCTGTTCTAAAGGGAAAGCCGTGTTGAGTTATTGATCTTATTTGGGAAAGAGGTAAGTATTGCAGTTAACCTTGATTTAAGGGAATTAACACATGATTGGTCTATCTGATACGTGATCTATATGTGGGGACGACATATATGTAAGATGATGAGTATATATGTATTGTCATAGATTTAAGCACGCGAGGTGTATTAGTTTATTTTATGTCTTTAACTATACCATGCCTTTCCTTATTTCATGGTGTTACTTCATAGGTGCTTACACTTGATACATGTTTCACTTGATATATATGTCCGTACTTGTTACATGTCTTTAATTGTTATAGGTTCTAGCTTATTTCATACTTTTAGTTATTGTATGCCTTTAGTTTTTACGTGCTCTTACATGTTATGAGATTGACGCTCTTACCTGTCTTATGCCTTTACTTGCCTTATTGCCTTTACTTGTTTTCTGTTTCACTCTACTATGTTATAGGATTGTCTTAGAGAATTATACATTTTAGTTCCCTTTTATGTTATGTTGTGTGATTCACCGTATTTAGTTGTTACTTATATATTAGATCGGGTTGCGCGCCTTAATATTATTATTATATATATTGGATAGGGTTGCGTGCCATAACAGTATTATATATATTGCATTGTGTTGCATGCCACAATTGTATTATATATATATATATTAGTTTGCACATCATAACACTACGCGCTGCAACATTATTGTTATTATATATATTGGATCGGTTTGTGCGCCATAACGAAAAGAATGTTATGTAACAGTTCTTGGTTGTTATACTCTGGTGTCGTGTTGTGTTATGAGGATGTGACGTAATGTTATTCTGGGGCCCTCTTTTATACTTCTTTAATTCCGTTCGTTATGTAGTTTTCTATTTCTATGCATTGTTATTGCTTCTTTGCTTATTACTCGTACAAGTTTACAGTTAGTGTTTTGTAATTGAATCATCACTACTTCATTGAGGTCGGACTCGAAACTTACTGAGTACATTGGGTCGATTGTAATCATACTACACTTCTACACTTCTTGTGCAGATCACAGTGTTGGTCCTAATGGTGTTCAGAGGTGATTGCTCGGACCTTGCCTAAGGATTCTTGAGGTAATGCTGCTTGGAGTTTAGAGACTCTGGAGTCTCCTTCCTATCTTTTTCTACTACTTATTGTACTAGACACTATTGTATTTTTTTATTTAAGATTTATATTTAGCATTGTTAGTGGCTCATGTACTTATGACACAAGATTCTGAGAATAGTCTTAGACAGTGATGGTTATGGATTTATTATACATTTTATGATATTTCACTCTTTATTTCTTATTATTCTGTTTTTAAATTGTTAACTACTTTAATCGTGTAGCTGGTTTGCCTAGAAAGTGAATGCTAGGCACCATCACGGTCATGGTTGGGATTTTGGGTCACGATAAGTTGATATCAGTGCCCTGGGTAGCAAAGGTCTCACGTGTCAGGAGTAAACTTGGTGGTGTTTTGAGGATCGGTACGGAGACGACTGTACTTATATTCTAGAAGTTATAAGGCTTTAGGAAACTTTACTTTCATTCTCTCTTTATCGTGTGACTTTGTTCTATCATGAAGTTTAAGTCTTTCTTCTCTTATTTTCTTACAGATGGTGAGGACACGTGCTTTGTCTGCAGTTGAGTAGGAGCCGGAGCCCCAGGTTACAGCTACTACCAGGGTAGGGGCCGAGTCAAGGCAAGAAGCAGAGGTAGAGGTAGATCTTAGCCTAGAGCACGCGCAACAACACCCATAGTTGAGCCCTAGATGGCTCAAGATAATGAGGTTGCAGATCAGGTTGAGCCAGTAGGACCGACTCAAGTCCTACATGGGTTCATTGCTACTCTAGTGCATCAGGATGCGTTAGTCCGAATGATTGGCTTAATGAGGATTATGGTTCATGCTAGTGTGTTTCCTGTTGCACCAGCCGTACCTCAGGACGGTGGAGGCGCTCAGACTCCTACTACTCATATTCTAAAGCAAATGGCCCAAAGTTATCAGAACTTAGGAGTTCTACCAATTAGAGTGGCTATACCCGTTGTTGTTACACAACCTTGGGATATCAACTGGAGAGGTTGGAGAGGTTCACCAAGTTGTTTCTCCCTCACTTTAGCGGTGCACCTTCAGAGGACTCCAGGACTTCTTGGACCGTTGCGATGAGATTTTGTGCAACACGGGACTAGTTGAGTCTAACATAGTTGATTTCACTATTTTTCAGATGCACGGTTCAACCAAGAGATGGTGGCAGGTTTATGAGTAGGTTAGGCCAGCGGGATCACTTCCTCTCACATAGTCTTAGTTCTCGTAGTTGTTTTTGGTGAAGTTTATTTCCTTTACTAAGAGCGAGGAATTGCGCAACCAATTCGAGTGACTTCAGCAGGGTAGCATGACCGTTACTCAGTATGAGATAGATTTGTAGATTTATCTCGCCATACAGCTATCCTAATTCCTACTGATAGGGAGAAGGTGCGGAGATTCATTGAGGGTCTTATGTATGACATCAAACTTCAGATGGCCTGGGAGGTCAAGTCTGAGATTGCTTTCACTCATGTAGTACAGACCGTGAGAAGGATTGAGCGCATTAGAGGTCATGCGAGAGAGACGACCTCTGATAAGAGGCCCTATCTTTTTGGAGGATTCAATGGCGCACTTTCTGGAGGCAGGGGTTCCGTTGGTAGAAACTATCCCATCAGGCTAGTACAGTCAGCCTTGCAGGTCACACATGGTACTTCTGGCAGCCACAGTGCTTATGGGTCTCGTTCTTAACAGCATTCAGTACACCTTCATCTCCCATTATCACACCACGACACAGAGCTAATATAGTGGTTATTCAGGTCATCAGGGTCAGTCTTAGAGTTAGAAGCCATGCTAGTTGAGAGGCTGCTTTAGGTGCGGCGATGCGAGTCATATCAGGAAGTTTTATCCCAAAATGCAGGTTGGTGAGGCGATGCTCCATTATTATACATTTCTAGGGCCTGAGGTGGAGACATCCATTGCAGTCATTACAGGTAATATCTCAGTTTGTCATACTTATACTTCCGTGTTGTTTGATCCAGGTTCTACTTATTCTTGTGCGTCTTCATATTTTGCTTCGCACTTGAGTATTCCTCATAATTTCCTTGATGTTCCTGTTTTTGTGTCTACACCGGTTTGTGATTCCATAGTAGTTTATCGGGTGTACCTATATTGTGTTGTTACTATTAATGGCTTTGATATTGTAGGTAATCTTTTGTTTTTGAATATGGTGGGTTTTGAGGTCATTCTTAGTATGAACTGGTTGTCCCTGTATCATGCTATCTTGGATTGTCATGCTAAGATATTGACTTTAGCCATGTCGGGGTTGCCTAGATTAGAGTGGAGAGGGACTCTTTGTCACTCCACGAGTAGAGTGGTTTCATATTGGAAGTCTCGGCGTACAGTGGAGAAGGGGTGTCTAGCGTATTTGGCTTATATCTGAGATTCTAGTGCGGAGGTTCCTCGTATGGATTCGATACCGGTTGTGAAGGAGTTTCTACAGGTGTTTCCAGCAGATTTGTCAGGTATGCCACCCGACATGGATATTAACTTTTGCATTAATTTGGTTTTGGGCACTTAGCCTATTTCTATACCACCATACCGTATGGCTCCAGTCGAGTTAAAGAGATTGAATGATCAACTGTAGGATTTTCTTGACAAAGGGTTCATTAGACCAACTGGTTCACCTTGGAGTATGTCGGTGCTATGTGTTAAGAAAATGGAAGATCGATGAGGATGTGCATAGATTATCAGCAATTGAATAAGGTTACCATCAAGAACAAGTATCCGTTGTTTAGGATTAATGATTTAATTGACCAGCTTCATGCTGCCAAGGTGTTGTTCAAGATTTATTAAAGATCTAGAAACCACCAGGTAAAGATTAGGGCATCAGATATCCCTAATATAATATTTAGGGCCCGTTATGGTCATTACGAGTTCTTGGTTTGATTAATGCTCCAGCAGCCTTCATGAGTTTGATGAACCAGATATTCATGCCTTATTTAAATTCCTCTATGATTGTCGTCATTAATGATATTCTTGTTTACTCTCGTAGTAGAGAGAAGCATGAACAACACCTACGAATCATACTTAAGACTTAGAAGGATCGTCAACCATATGCCAAATTTTCGAAGTGTGAGTTCTGGTTGGACTTAGTCGCCTTCTTGGGTCATGTTGTTTCTTATGATGATATCAAGGTGGATCCTAAGAAGATAATGGTAGTTCATAATTGGATCCCCTCAAGTCACAAAATTACAATAAAGCATATAAAAATCATTAAATAGGGGAACGAGGCTCAAATACACAAAATGACCGGCTGAGTCGTTGTATTTTCCCCCTCTTAAACAAACGTTCATCCTCGAACGGGTTTATATTCATACCTGGGATATCTAAAGATGGGGATATCTTCTTTGCATATCATGCTTGGTCTCCCAAGTTTCCTCCACGATTGGTTGACCTCTGCATTTAACCTTTACTGATGCAATATTCTTTGACCTCAACTTTTAAACTTGCCTATCAAAAATGGCCACCGGCTCTTTCTCATAAGCTAGATTCTCGTCCAAGTGCAATGAACTGAAATCCAACATATGTGACAGATCCTCAAAGTACTTCTGAAGCACTAAAACATGAAACACCGAATGAGTTCCCCATAAGCTGAGTGGCAAAGCAAGTCAGTAGGCCACCTCACCCACTCTCTCTAACACCTCGAGAGGACCAATATGTCAAGGGCTCAACTTGACCGTCTTCCCAAATATCATCATGCCCTTCATAAGCGACATTTGAGTAGAACCTTTTTGCCCTCCATGAAAACCACATCACGAACCTTCCTATCCACTTAACTCATCTGCCTGGACTGCGATGTACGAAGCACTCTTGAAACAATTTTATCTACTCCAAAGCAACACGAACCAAATATGTTCCCAATAACCTAGCCTCACCCGACTCAGACTAACCAATCGGAGAACAAAATCGTCTCACATATAAGGCCTCATATGGAGATATCTAGATACTCGATTTCTAGCTTTTGTTGTAGCATACTACGGTAATGGAAGAAATTGATCTCACTGACCTCAAAAATCTATGACATAGGGTCTCAACATATCCTCCAAAATCTGAATGGTTCGCTTGGATTTTCCATCTATATGCGGGTGAAATGCGGTGCTCAACTCCACATATATGCCCAATTCATGCTTAACTGCTCTCCAGAAATGCAAAGTAAACTACGTGTCTCGATCCGAGATTTAGACACAGGCACACCATGCAAGCAGACAGTCTCCCCGATCTTAGCAAATTGCTCCAAAAGTGTAGGAAGTCATGATTGGAATGAAATGTACAAACTTGGTCAGTATGTCCACAATGACCCAACATCATCAAATCTACTCATTGTCCATGGCAAACCTACCACAAAGTCCATAGTGATGTGCTCCCACTTCCACTTCGGTATCTCAATCTTATGAAGCAACCCATCGGGTCTTTGATGCTAATACTTGACCTACTAATAATTAAAACACCGAGCAACATATCCAATAATGACATTCTTCTTTATCCCCCACCAATAGCTACTTCAAATTACAATTCATCTTCACAACACCCAAATCAATAGAATACCGCGAACTATGATCATCCTCAAGAATCATTTCCCCCAACCTATCCACGTAAAGAACAAGAATCCATCCCTCGAGCTGCAATACACCATCATCACCAATAGACACTTCCTTAGCACCACCTCATAGCATCGTGTCCTTAAGGACATGTAAATGGGGATCATCATGCTGATGATACTTGATGCGCTCCAACAAAGATGATTGGGATACAATACAAGCAAGAACCCTGAGAGGCTCCAATATATCCAATCTCACAAACTTTTTGGCCAAAGCCTGAACATCCATAGCCAAAGGCCTTTCCCCAGCTGGAATAAATGCTAAACTTCCCATACTCTCTGCCTTTCTACGTAAGGCGTTTGCTACCATGTTGGCCTTTTCCGGATGATAAAGAATGGTGATATAATAGTCCTTCAATAGCTCAAATCACCTCCGCTACCTAGAGTTCAAATAGGTGCTGGAGACTCTGATGATCTGTATACACCTCACAAGACACGCCATTTAAGTAATGCCTCCAAAGTTTGAGCGCGTGTACAATAGTTGCTAACTCCAAAGTATACAATGGATAATTCTTTTCCTGAGGCTTTAGCTAGCGCAATGCGTAGGCAATCACCCTACTGTCCTGCATCAACATACCCAATGTCAACCCATGAAGCATCACAATAAACCGTATACGACCCCAATCCTGAAAGCAAAACCAACACTGGAGCCATAGTCAAAGCTGTTTTGAGATTCTAAAAGCTCTCCTCGCACTCATCCGACAAAATGATCGGAGCGCCCTTTTGAGTTAACTTAGTCAATGGGGCAGCAATAGATGAAAATCCCTCTATAAAGTGATGGTAGTAACCAACCAAGCCCAAGAAGCTCCTCACCTCTATAGCAGTAGAAAGTCTTAGCCAACTCTAAACTACCTCAATCTTCTTCGAGTCTACCTTGATCTTATCACTAGATACCACATGACCCAAGAATGCCACTAGGTCTAACCAAAACTCGTATTTGGAGAATGTAGCATATATCTTCTTCTCCCTCAATATCTGAAACACAATCCTCAAATGTCGATCATGCTCCTCCCAACTACTGGTAAGACCAATATATCATAAATGAATATAATAACAAGTCTTAAAAGCAGTCTTAGGGATGTTCGAATTCCTAATCTTCAAATAGCGATACCCCAATCTCAATTCAACCTTCAAGAACACCCTGGCACCTGAATCTGATCAAATACGTCATCAATGCACTGTTATGGATGTTGCACCCTATTTTGCACAAGTCAAAATAATGTACAGCTTATAGTACGCTATAAGGTTAGTTAAGCTTTAGAGTCATTACCTAATATTTAAGGTATACTAGGACACCTATACTACACGATATAATGTATATTTTACTATGGTCTGCAAAACCGTTTAGATTCCAAGTAAAGGTTCAAGTTATCTCGAGGGGAAGGTGTTAGGCATCCCCCAAGATCCACAAAATATGGTTCCTATAGACTCAATCAAATAAATGAAGGAAGATTCAAAAGGATGATTAATTTGATATATACAAAGAATAGTAAAGTACCTTGAATGAAGAGTGGTTGAACAAGAATGTCACATGGTGAAAGATAAATGCCTATGTAGGATAAATTATATACAAAAGGGGAATGAAGTATACGAGAATTATATTTTTTATAAGTTGATAAAATGCAAAGAAAATATGTAATAACAACTGAAGTATTTTGTAAATTAGCTAGATGAATTGTAGTCAAAGAATGCACTTGAAAGAATGTAATTTATGTCTAAGGGTAAATTACTTTGAGTGAGACTAAAGTGTAAGAAAGAAAACTTTCCATTAAAGCGATTTGCCAAAAGTGGGGAAAGAATTATCTTCAAATAGTTTTGTATAGTAAATAGAGTAAGAAAGAGGATTTAATATTTAAAAAAATTATAAAAGTTTTTTTTAAAATAAAGAGGAATTGAATGTTAATATCACATGCCCAAACACAAATACCTATGTAACATGATGCATATAAAGAATGAAAGTATAAGGAAATTATATCTTTTGATGATTCAATAAATGTACAAACAATGTAGCAATAAGTAGAGCATTTATAAATTAACTAAATGAATTTTAATCATAAGAACAAACTTTAGAAGATTTGATTAGCACCTAAAGGTCAATTATTTTGAATAAATGGATAATATATAATGAAGACTTGTTTAAAGTAATGGACGAAGATTTGAAAAACTATCTTAGAATATACAATATGAATAACTAATGATTTCAAAAGGATTAGTCAACAAATAGGGATATTAATAAAGAGTTATCAAAATGCATATGTGAAAGTATTATTCACAAGAAAAACGAGTCAATATATATATATATATATATAT
>AWOL01S0056977.1:33528-69789 GCA_000715115.1 Nicotiana otophora
ATATATATATATATATATATATATATATATATATATATATATATATATATAGTCTTCAAAAACAAACAAATGGCAATGATGTAAAAATATTAATTCCAAAAGAATGGCCAAACTTATTCCCAAATAACATAAAGAGATCCGGGTCTAGAAACGTACCTGGAGTCTCAAATAGGCGTGGATATCTGATCCTCATCTCCCACTCGGTATCCCAAGTACCCTCCTCAACTAGCTGACCTCTCCACTGCACCTTGACTGAAGCTATATCTTTTGACCTCAACTTTCAAACCTGCCTATCCAAAATGGCCACCAACTCCACATCATAAGTCGAATCACCATCCAACTGAATTGTGCTGAAGTCCAAAACATGAGACAGATCGGCGACATACTTTTGGAGCATAGAGGAAGGAAACACTAGATGAACACTTGATAGACTAGGCGACAAGGCAAGCTTTTAAGCCACCTCTCCAATCCTCTGAAGCACCTCAAAAGGCCCAATATACTGAGGGCTCAACTTGCCCTTCTTTTCGAACCTCATAGCACCCTTCATGGGTGAAACCTTGAGTAGTATCTTCCCCCCCCCCATGTAAGCAACATCGCAAACCTTTCAATCGGCGTAACTCTTCTATCAAGACTGCATCGTGCGAAGCTAGTCCTGAATCAATTTAACATTATCCAAAGCATCCTGAACCAAGTCAGTACCCAATAGCCTAGCCTCTCTCGGCTCAAACCATCCCATCGGAGACCGACACCGTCTCCCATACAAAGCCTCATACATAGCCATCTGAATACTCAATTGGTAGTTGTTATTGTAGGCAAACACTATGAGCGGCAAAAACTGATTCCAAGAAGCCCTGAAATCTATGACACAAGCGCGAATCATATCCTCCAATATCTAAATAGTGCGCTCAGATTGTCCGCTTGTTTGAGGGTGGAATGTTGTACTTAACGCAACATGTGTGCCCAACTCTCACTGCACTGCTCTCCAAAACTGCAATGTAAACTACGTGCACCGATCTGAAATGATGGACACCGGCACACCGTGAAGGCGGACAATCTCGTGGATGTAGATCTCAGCCAACCGCTCCGAAGAATAAGTAGTCCCAACTGGAATGAAATGCGTGGACTTGGTCAACCGATCCACAATCACCCAAATAGCATCAAACGTCCTTGAAGTCCGTGGGAGCCAGACTACAAAACCCATGGTGATACTCTCCCATTTCCACTCCGGAATCTCAAGCCCTTGAAGCAATTCACCCGGTGTCTAATCCTCATACTTCACCTGCTGATAATTTAGGCACCGAGCTACAAACCCCACTATATCCTTTTCCATCCTCCTCCACCAATAGTGCTGCCTCAAGTCCTGGTATATCTTTGCGGTATCTGGATGAATGGAATATCGCGAACTGTGGCCCTCTTTAAGAATAAACTCACGTAGCGCATCTACATTAGTCACACAAATCCGACCCTGCATCCTCAACACCCCATCATTCCCAATAGTAACCTCCTTAGCATCACCATACTGAACCGTGGCCTTAAGGATAAGTAAATGTGGATCATCATATTGGCACTCTCTGATGCAATTATATAAGGAAGTCCGAGAAACCACACAAGCTAGAACCCGGCTAGGCTCCGAAACATCTAATCTCACGAACTAGTTGGCCAAGGCCTAAACATCAACTGCAAGCGGCCTCTCACCAACAAGAATAAATGCAAGGCTACTCACCGTCTTTCTACTCAAGGCATTGCCCACCACATTGGCCTTCCCGGTATGATACATAATGGTAATATCATAGTCCTTTAGCAGCTCCAACCATCTCCAATGTCTCAAATTTGGATCCTTTTGTTTGAACAAGTGCTGGAGACTTTGATGATCCATAATTACCTTACAAGACACACCGTAGAGATAATGGCTCCAACTCTTCAATGCATGAACGATGGTTGCTAACGCCAAATCATGAACATGGTAGTTCTTCTCACGAGGTTTCATCTAACGCGAAGCATAAGCAATTACTCTACCATCCTGTATCAAGACACACCCGATACCGATCCAAGAAGTATCACAATACACTATATAAGAGCCTGACTCTGAAGACAAAACTAGAACTAGAGCTGTGGTCAAGGCAGTCTTGAGCTTCTGGAAGCTCTCCCCATACTCATCTGACCACCATAAAGGAGCACCCTTTTGGGTCAATTTTGTCAAAGGAAATTTAATAGATGATAAACCCTCCACGAAGCGACGATAGTAACCGGCCAAGCCGAAAAAGCTCCGAATCTCAATAGCTGAGGAGGGTCTGGGCCAACTCTGAACCGCCTCTATCTTATTTGGATCCACCTTAATCCCCTCACTGGACACCACGTGCCCCAAGAACGCCACGGAACTAAGCCATAACTCACACTTGGAGAACTTGGCATAGAGCTTTTTCTCCCTCAGCCGCTATAACACAATCCTCAAATGCTGGGAATGCTCCTCCTGGCTACGAGAGTACATCAGGATATCATCAATGAATACTATGACAAACGAGTCGAGCCATGGCTGAAATACACTGTTCATCAGATGCATGAATGCTGCTAGGGCATTGGTCAGCCCAAACGACATCATAAGGAACTCATAGTAACCATAATGGGTCCTGAATACCGTCTTTAAAATATCCGAGTCCCAAATATTTAACTGGTGATATCCAGACCTCAAATCAATCTTAGAGAACACCCTCGACCCCTGAAGCTGGTCAAATAGATCATCAATACACGGCAAAGGATACCTGTTATTGATTGGAACTTTGTTCAATTGCCTATAGTCGATGAATATCTGCATAGTACCATCCTACTTATTCACAAATAGAACTGGTGTTCCCCAAGGAGACACACTAGGCCTAATAAACCCCTTATTAAGAAGTTCCTGAAGCTGCTCTTTCAATTCCTTCAACTCAGTTGGTGCCATACGATATAGAGGAATAACAATGGGCTGAGTGCCCGACACCAAGTCAATACCAAAGTCAATATCCCTGTCGGGTGGCATGCTCGGCAGGTCTGCAGGAAACATATCCGGAAAGTCTCGCACAACTCGAACAAAATCAATAGTAGGGGTATCAACACCAACATACCTCACAAATGCCAAATATGATAGAAACCCCTTCCCAACCATCCGTTGGGCCTTCAAATAAGAAATTACCCCACTGGGAACATAATCTAGAGAACCTCTCCACTCGATCCTTGGCAACTCCGGCATCACCAACTTCATGGTCTTAGCGTGACAATCTAGAATAGCATGACATGGAGACAACCAATCCATACCAAAGATCACGTCGAAATTGACCATACTAAGAAATAAGAGATCAACTCTTGTCTCCAATTCCCCAATAGTCACTACACACGACCGATACACATGGTCCAACACAATAGTATCTCCCACTGCGTAGATACATGAACATGTGACACTAAGGACTCACGGGGCATATCCAAATAACGAGTAAAATAGGATGATACATAGGAATAAGTAGAACCAGGGTCAAATAATGTGGAAGCATCTCTGTGGAACACTGAGACAATACCTGCGATCATTTCATCTGAAGCAACAACATCTGGGCTGACAGGAGTAGCATAGAATTGGTCCTGACCACTACCTGATCGGCCTCCCCCTCTAGGGTGACCTCTAGCTGCCTGGGCCCCACCCCGAGTTTGATAGGCGGGTGGTGAAGTAACTGGTGCGGTAGTCGTAGCCTGACTCCTCTCCTGAACTGGGCCTCCTAAAAGGCAGGGACAAAACTTCACATGACCCAACCCTCCACACTCAAAACATCCTCTCTCGGAAAATGGTGGCAAAACTGAGGTAGACCCCAAGAACCAGAATAACTACCAGAGGAACCTGATGCGAATGAACCCTGAACTGAAGGTGCACGAGATAAACTCTGAGCGAGGAGTGCACTAAGAGATGACTGACCCTGTCGGGCACTATATGAACCATGGCTAGTTAATGCACCACGGTGAACTGGACGAGCCATCCGTGTGGGCCTATAAGGACAACCCCTGTTGTGGTAGGACTACCCCCAGAAGGAACACCGCTAAAATCACCCAAACCACGAGGCCTCTTGGCCTTCCTCTCTTCACGCTCCTGGCTGTATACCATCTCTAGCCGCCGAGCAATATCAACCACCTCGTCAAACCTAGCAATCGATACACTCTCCCGAGTCATAAAAAAATGCATATGATAGTGGAGGCCATCAATGAACCTCCTAATCCTCTCCCTCTCAGTGGGAACCAACAAAACTGCATGACGAACCAACTCTGAAAATCTCATCTCACACCGGGTCACAGACATGCCCTCCTGACGCAGCTGCTCGAACTACCTGCGCAGCTCCTCCCTGCAGGTATGTGGCATAAACTTCTCCAAGAAGAGAACGGAGAACTCATGCTATGAAAGTGGTTCAACAACGATAGGCCTCCTCTCATAGGCCTCCTCCCATTAGTCTCCAGAATACCCACCGTGCGAAGCATCCGCTGGAACCTATCCAAGAAGTCTTGGGCATCTTTTGACTCAGCCCCACTGAATGATGGAGGATGGAGCCTCCCAAATCTCTCTAGTCTCTTTTGCTCTTCATCACTAATAACGGGACCCACCAGGGCCTGAGCAACTACAAACGGTTGGGTTGGAAGTACCCCCGGTGTCTGAAGTCCCTACATCACCTGCTCTGGAGTGCGGGCAGTGGGAGTCTGAGTACCTCTCCTAGCCTGAGAAGTGGCTAGCGCGATCTGAACAGAAACTGCCTGAGCAAGGCTAGTTTAAAGAGTCAATATCTGGGCCAGAGCCTCTTGAAGGCCTGGAGTAATAATGGGCACAGCTGGTGCCTGAGCTGGCCCTTCCTATCCGCCTAACTCATCTACCTTGACTGCGTTGTACGAAGCACTCTTGAATCAATTTTATCTTATTCAAAGAAACACAAACCAAATATGTTCCCAATAACCTAGCCTCACCGGACTCAGACTAACCAATCGGAGAACGAAATCGTCTCACATATAAGGCCTCATATGGACCTATCTAGATAATCGATTTCTAGCTTTTGTTCTAGCATACTCCGGTAATGGAAGAAACTGATCTCACTAATCTTAGAAATCTATGACATAAGGTCTCAACATATCCTCCAAAATTTGAATGGTTCGCTTGGATTTTTCATCTGTCTGCGGGTGAAATGCGGTGCTCAACTCCATATATATGCCCAACTCATGCTTAACTGCTCTCCAGAAATGCGAAGTAAACTAAGTGCCTCGATCCAAGATTTAGACACAGGCACACCATGCAAGCGGACAATCTCCCTGATCTGAGACAATTGCTCCAAAAGTGTAGGAAGTCATGACTGGAATGAAATGTACAAACTTGGTCAGTTTCTCCACAATGACCCAACATCATCAAATCTACTCATTGTCCATGGCAAACCTACCACAAAGTCCATAGTGATGTGCTCCCACTTCTACTTCGGTATCTAAATCTTATGAAGCAACCCATCATGTCTCTGATGCTCATACTTGTCCTATTGATAATCTAAACACCGAGCAACATATCAAATAATGTCTTTCTTCATTCTCCCCCTCCAATAGCTACTTCAAACTACAATTCATCTTCACAACACCCAAATCAATAGAATACCGTGAACTATGATCTACCTCAAGAATCATTTCCCCCAACCCATCCACATAAAGAACAAGAATCCATCCCCGGAGCCGCAATACACCACCATCACCAATAGACACTTCCTTAGCACTACCTCGCAGCACCATGTCCTTAAGGACATGTAAATGGGGATCATCATGCGGACGATACTTGATGCGCTCCAATAAAGATGATTGGGATACAATACAAGCAAAAACCCTGATAGGCTCCAATATATCCAATCTCACGAACTTGTTGGCCAAAGCATGGACATCCATAGCCAAAGGCCTTTCCCCAGCTGGAATAAATGCTAAACTTTCCATACTCTCTGCCTTTCTACGCAAGGAATTTGCTACTATGTTGGCCTTCCTCGGATAATAAAGAATGGTGATATAATAGTCCTTTAATAGCTCAAATCACCTCCCCTACCTAGAGTTCAAATCCTTCTGTTTAAATAGGTGCTGGAGACTCTGATGATCTGTATACACCTCACAAGACACGCCATTTAAGTAATGCCTCCAAATTTTGAGAGAGTGTATAATAGTTGATAACTCTAAAGTATACAATGGATAATTATTTTCCTGAGGCTTTAGCTGGCGCAACGCGTATGCAATCACCCTACCGTCCTGCATCAACACACCCAATGTCAACCCGTGAAGCATCACAATAAACCGTATATGACCCCAATCCTAAAAGCAAAATCAACACTGGAGTCGTAGTCAAAGATGTCTTGAGATTCTAAAAGCTCTGCCCGCACTCACCCGAGAACCTGATCAGAGAGCCCTTCTGAGTTAATTTAGTCAATGGGGCAGCAATAGATGCAAATCCCTCTACAAAGTGATGGTAGTAACCAACCAAGCCCAAGAAGCTCTTTACCTCTATAGCAGTAGAAAGTCTGGGCCAACTCTAAACTACCTCAATCTTCTTCGAGTCCACCTTGATCCTATCATAGATACCACATGAACCAAGAATGCCATCAGGTCCAACCAAAACTCGTATTTGGAGAACATAGCATATATCTTCTTATCCCTCGAAATCTAGAACACAATCCTCAAATGTCGATCATGCTCCTCCCAACTACTGGAATAGACCAATATATCATAAATGAACATAATAACAAATGAATCAAAATAGGGATAGAACATATGGATCATCAAGTGCATGAAAGCTGCAGGGGCATTACTCAACCAAAACGACATCACCAAACACTCAACTGCCCGTAACAAGTCTTAAAAGCAGTCTTAGGGATGTCCGAATTCCTAATCTTAAACTAGCTATACCCCGATCTCAAGTCAACCTTCGAGAACACCCTGGCACCCTGAATCTGATCAAATAAGTTATCAATGCATTGTTATGGATGTTGCACCTATTTTGCATAAGTCAAAATAATGTACAACTTATAGTACTCTACAAGGTTAGTTAAAGTTTAGAGTTTCCACCTAATATTTAAAGTATACTAGGACACCTATACTACACTATATAATGTACATTTGACTATGTCTGCGAAAGCATTGAGATTCTAGGTAAGGGTTCAAGTTATCTTGAGAGAAAGGTGTTAGGCATCCCTCAAGATCCACAAAATGTTGTTCCTCTGGACTCAATCAAATAAATGGGGAAAGGTTTAAAAGGATGATTAATTTTATATATACAAAGAATAATAAAGTAACTTGAATGAAGAGTGGTTGAACAAGAATGTGACATGGTGAAAGATAAATGCCTATGTAGGATAAATTATATACAAAAGGGGAATGAAGTATACGAGAATTATATTTTTTATAAGTTGATAAAATGCAAAGAAAATATGTAGTAACAAGTGAAGTGTTTTTTAAATTAGCCAGATGAATTGTAGTCAAAGAATGCACTTGAAAGAATGTAATTTATGTCTAAGGGTAAATTACTTTGAGTGAGGCTAAAGTGTAAGAAAGAAAACTTGCCTTTAAATCGATTTTCCAAAAGTGGGGAAAGAATTATCTTCAAATAGTTTTGTATAGTAAATAGAGTAAGAAAAGAGGATTTAATATTTACAAAAAATATATAAGTGATTTGAAATAAAGAGTAATTGAATGTGAATATCACATGCCCAAACATCAATACCTATGTAATATGATGCATCTAAAAAATGAAAGTACATGGAAATTATGTCTTTTGATGATTCAATAAATGTACAAAACATGTAGCAATAAATCGAGTGTTTACAAAATAACTAAATGACTTTTAATCATAAGAACAAACTTGAGAAGATTTGATTATAACCTAAAGGTCAATTATTTTGAATAAATGGATAAGATATAAAGAAGACTTGTTTAAAGTAATAGACGAAGATGGAAAAAACTATCTTAGAATATACAATATGAATAGCTAATGAATTCAAAAGGATTAGTCAATAAATAAGGATATAAAAAAGAGATATCAAAATACATATGCGAAAGTATTATTCACTAGAAAAATGAGTCTCTATATATATATATATATATATATATATATATATATATATATAATAATAATAATAATAATAATAATAATAATAATAACACTAGTCTTCAAAAACAAACAAATGGCAAAGAATAATGTAAGAATATTAATTTCAAAAGAATGGCTAAAATTATTCCCAAATAACATAAAGAGATTCGGAGAATGTACCTGTATAGGGTAAAATATGCTATGACACTTGGCCGTCCAAAAAGGGCCATGTGGAACCCAAGACGGGGGGATGACCAAAGACCGAAGGCAACCATTTTATTTATCACCGGAAAGAATAACGCTCATAAATATGTGATAAATGCTCTTCTCCCGGTAGCATTTAATAGAAAATATTCCATGACATTAAGAGCAGCTACCTGTTAGAGGAAATTTGGCATTTATGTTCACCGTTACATTTTCATCAATGTCCTTCTTAATTGACAATAATGAAGAGCACGATCCAAGGACCTCCTTCATAGCTATAAAAAGTGAGCTCAATTGTCATTGTAAAGGACACAACTTTTCTGGCAAACTTACGCTACATTTTATACAAAGCTCAATTCAATCTTATCTTCTTACTTTTTGATTTCGTTGTTGTTGTGCCCGAAAACCCTGTTCTCGGAACTGTTGTTCTGTTGTTTCGTCTATATCCTAATGCTATGTATTGCATAATTCTTTGATTATTTTATTATTTCAGGATCAAATTAATTCATTTGTTTAGAAACCACGTATAAATTCAACTGTACCATTTTATGGGTAAACAGTTTGGTGTCCACCGTGGGACCTAGACAGTCGTGTAATTAAATTGATCCTTGCCTTTTTTACTAACGTGTTTTGATTATTTTGTCTTAGAAAAAATCATAAGAACTGGCAGATAGCACTGTTAACAACATGCACAACCCCGAGACACGAGGGGGTAAGACTAATTTCGATGACTTAATCAGTGACACCCATAATGAGGGGAATGATGCTACACTGGTGCATGACAAGCAATATCCTCGACATGTTCGGGAGACAATTCCGGGTGATTTTGATGAGGAACATGTTGTTGACGCGATCATTCTAGGCCACCTCACGCGACAGGATAAGGTTATGACGGAGTTAAAGCAGGCGCTGTCGGGAGCTTCAAATAATGCAAACAGACGAGATCTGATTCCTCCGACCTCAACAATGAGAATGATCCTTTCAAGAATGAACTTTTAAGCTTTATGAGCGAAGTGAACGCCCGCATGGACCAGATCCCGGGTACGCCACCTGTGCTGAAAGGTCCGGATTCGAAAAAGTATACTCAATTTTCATACAAGACAAATGCAGCACAAGAGTTAATCCCGAAGCGGTTCAAAATGCCTGAAGTGCCAAAGTATGACGGAACTTTACAACCCCATGAGCATATTACCACCTACACAACGACGGTAAAGGGAAATGATTTAGATTCTCATGAAATTGAATCTGCGTTACTAAAGAAATTTGGAGAAACCATCACGAGGAGAGACTTTATGTGGTATTCACTGTTACCCGAGCATTCCATAGACGCCTTTGAAATGCTCGCGGATTCCTTCATCAATGCTCATGCCAGGGATAGAAAAGTACAGGGCCGAAAGGCCGACATATTCAGGATTGCGCAAGGAGAGTCTGAACTGCTACGAGAGTTTGTTACCCGATTCCAGAAGGAGAGAATGTTTCTCCTGGTTGTCCCGGATGAATGGGCGGCTGAAGCATTGACTAAGGGATTGAATCCTAGGAGTTCAGACGCTTCCCAAAAATTGAAGGAAAGCCTACTCGAGTTTCAAGCAACGACCTAGGTGGATGTCCACAACCGGTATGAATCAAAAATAAGGATTGAGGATGATTAGGTTGGATTTCCATCGTCGACCATAGGATGAGAAAAGAACAGGGAAAAATCAAAGGATGATTATGACACAGACATACGGACTTCGAGGGGCCGATTTTTGCCCTGCGAACGGACCGAAGGCCGCAACAGAGATTTTCAGACAGCGGACAGGTTCTCCATTGATAGGAGGACTAATTGCGGTCGGAACAATCGATCACTGCAGGATAAAGAAATGTCAGGGTCGCGGGATCCTTTTTTCCCCAAGTTATCAGAATGCAACTTTAACGTCAGTATAGTAGAGTTGGTGTCTGCCATGAGAAACATCAAAGAAGCACAGTTTCCAAAACCAATGAGATTTGATCCCAGCCAGAGGGATTCCAACTTGTGGTGTGAATACCACGGGGTGAATGGCCACCAGACAGGGGACTATCGACACCTCCGGGAAGAAGTGGCAACATTATTGAAGAATGGTCACCTCGGGGAATTCTTGAGTGACCGAGCTAAGAACAATTATGGTCGTAACCGGGACAATGCGGAACTCTCGAAAGTAGGAGAAGATCCCTCGTGTCAAACAATCAACATGATCTTCGGAGGGAACGAGATTAACAGGGTCACCTTTTCAGTAACAAAGAAGATGAAAGTATCAATAACGCATAGCAAAAGGCTACGGGAAGACGATATCACTTTTACAGAGGAGGATGCAGACGGATTGCTGCTACCACACAACGACGCACTGGTAATTTCTTTAAATGCTAGATTTTAAGACTAAACGTGTTCTAGTGAATCTAGGAAGTTAGGCTAATATTATACAATAGAGAGTATTGGAGAAAACTAAACTCACCAGAACCATTATTCCAGCCACAAAGATCCTCGCCGGATTCAACCTCGAAAGTGTGACAACCCCGAGAGAAATTTTATTACTCACGAACGCTGAAGGAGTAATGTAAACAACTCTTTTTGAAGTGGTAGATGGTAATATGGGATACAACAACATTCTGGGAAGGCTATGGTTGCACGAGATGAAAGTTATACCATCAACGTATCATCAATTGCTGAAGTTTCCAACGCCCGAAGGAATTAAGCAGATAAGGGCTGATCAACCGGTGACAAGGGAGATGAATGCAATTTCAGTCTTCAATAGCAAAGGAAAGGAACACGTGGCATATCAATTATAGGGACCGACACCTACTCTCGAACTAGATGAAGTTAGCCCGAGGGCAGAGGCATCAGAATATTATCAGGTGCCGAGATATTTCCAAGTTCTAGAAGAGACCGATTCAACGAAGTCCACAACCGAAGAGCTGGAGCAAATGGCATTGTTCGATGAATTCCTAGAAAGGAAATTCCACTTGGGGACAAGATTGCACCCAGAACTCAGGTCTGACTTTATTAAACCCCTTAAATCTAACATCGATTGTTTTGCATGGTCGTATAAGGATATGACAGGCATCCTGACAGAGGTAGCCGTACACAAGTTAAGCTTGGATCCCAACATACCTCCGATAAGACAAAAGAAATGCCTGATTGCCGAAGCCAGGAATAAATTCATCAAAGAAAAGGTAACCCGTTTACTTAATATCGGTTTGATCTGAGAGGTAAGATATCCAGACTGGCTAACCAATGCACTAGTAGTTCCTAAGAAGAACAATAAGTTTCTCATGTGTGTAGATTATAAAGATCTTAACAAGGCATGCCCAAAAGACTCATTCCCACTGCCAAACGTCGATCAAATGATTGATGCCACGGCCATGCATGAGTTAATGAGTTTCCTTGATGCTTATTCCGGGTAAACCAAATTAAGATGGACCCGGAGGATCACGAAAAGATTCATTTATAATGAATTGTGGTATATATTGCTATAATGTGATGCCCTTCGGGTTGAAAAATGCCGGAGCCACGTATCAACGGCTCGTGAACAAGATGTTTGAAAATAAAATAGGAAAAACTATAGAAGTTTTTATAGACGATATGCTCGTTAAGTATTTAAATGCAAGAAACTTTCGACATCCTAAAGAAGCATAATATGAAACTTAATCTCGAGAAATGCGCGTTCGGAGTCAGCTCTAGTAAGTTTCTGGGATTTCTGGTATCACAAAGGGGAATTGAGGTAAACCCCGATAAGATCAAGGCCATAGAAGACATCCCGGGCCAACTATCAAACGTGAAGGAAGTCTAAAAGCTTACGGGGAGATTGGCAGCTTTGATCAGGTTCATATCCCGGTCATCATAAAAGTGTCATCGTTTCTTCGCACTGCTCAAAAAGAAAAATAATTTTGAATGGACCCAAGAGTGCCAATAGGCTTTGAGGGATTTAAAGAAGTACTTGTCAAGCCCTCCATTGCTTTCAAAACCAAAAGAAGGTGAAACGTTGGTGGTTTATCTCGCAGTCTCGAAAGTTGCGGTAAGTACGGTTTTAGTCTGAGAGAATGAAGGTATGCAATCTCCCATTTATGATGTTAGTAAAATTTTAACGGGAGCAGAAACTCGTTACCCACGTTTGGAGAAACTAGCCTTAGCTCTCGTAGTCGCCGCACAAAAGTGAGGTCCTACTTCCAATGCCACCTGATAGCCGTGGTGACTACTTTCTCTTTGCGAAACATCCTCCATAAACCCGAGCTCTCGGGTAGATTGGCAAAATGGGGCATCGAAATGAGTGAATTTTACATAGAATATAAACCAAGGACTGCATTTAATTCGCAAGTCTTGGCTGACTTCGTGGTCGATTTTAGTCTGGGATTATTGCCTCTGGCTGACATCAGGGGTTTGGACCTTATTTAAGGAAGGTGTTTCCAACTAAAAGGGTCCGTGCTCGGTATAGTCTTAATCACGCCTTTGGGAGAAACCCTAAGGCAAGACATCAAGACGGTCCATTTAACTAAAAATAAAGTAGAGTATGAAGCTTTGATTGCAAGGATCGAATTGGCCCGGCGACTCGACTCTGAGATCATCGAAATCAAATGAGACTCACAGCTATTGGTAATTTAGGTCTACAGGATCTTCGAGACCAAAGAGGAGCGCATGCAATAATACGTGGTAAAGGTTCAGGCTCTATTAGTGTGATTTCGGGAGTGGTCAATTACTCATATCCTAAGGGAAGATAATGCAGAAGCAGACGCATTGGAAAACCTAGGATCATCGATTAAAATAAAGGGATCAGAGTCCAGGACGGTAGTACAACTAATGAACTCAGTCCTAGATATAGATGGTTACTATGAGGTACATTCGACTAATCTAGTCTAGGACTGGAGGAATGAAATCATCGATTATCTCTACCACAGGACGCTACCTGAAGACCCTAAAGTATCCCGGCGTTGCATGCCAAAACAACGCGATATAGCTTCAGGAGAGGCCAATTGTATAGAAAATCTTTTCAAGGCCCGCTGGCTCGATGCTTAGGGGCATCCGAAGCTAATTATGTCATAAGAGAGGTTCTTAACGGGATATGCGGCAACCACTCGAGCGCAAATTCCTTAGTGCTGAAGTTGGTAAGGGCAGGATATTAATGGCCCCGCATGGAACAAGACGCCAAAGACTTCAGATGAAAATGTGATAAGTGTCAACACTATGCACCACTGGTGCATCAACCGGCAGAACCCTTACATTCGGTTCTGTTCCCGTAGCCGTTCATGAAATGAGGGATGGACATCGTCGGACCACTGCCACTAGCTCTCGGAAAGGTAAGATTTCTTTTAATTTTGACTGACTATTTTCATAAGTGGGTTGAAGCAAGTCCTTATCAGAAGACCGGAGAACAAAAAGTGGTGGATTTCTTATGGGAAAATATAATTTGCAGGTTCGGAATACCAAAAGAGATAGCATGCGACAATAGGACACAATTTATCGGCGCAAAAATCACAAAGTTCCTCTGAGATTTAAAAATAAAGAGGATCACATCTTTACCCTATCATCCGTGCGCAAATGGTCAAGAGAAGTCGACGAACAAAGTGATTATTCAAAACCTCAAGAAAAGGTTGGAAACGGCTAAGGGTAACTGGCCCGAGGAATTACCCAGAGTTCTATGGGCATACCGAACTACGGCCAAGTCAAGCAAAGATCCACTCAAGGATGGTTAGATAATCTTTTGCTCTATAGAAAATTCCCACCGGGAAGTTAAGTTTGCTATTGAGCAAAGGTTACCTGATCATTCACGAGCACAAACCACTTGAGGGTTGTTAGATAGTCCTTCGCTCGATAGCATAAATTCATAAGGGGAAGTAAAGTGTGTTACCAAGTTAAGGATTATCTAGCAATGCATTAGTGGAATCTTTGAAAATACAAGACTTCCAATGTTCTAATTTGCACTCTTCGCATTCGAACACATGGGAAAATGATATGAGGATACGGCAACAATGACTGCAACGTCGACCGAGAAATGAAAATCCAAATATATAATTGCATCATCAGGACCGGGGACTGCGCGGCCAGCCCCGTAGAAACAAGTTGTACAAGTTAGCCATAAGTAATGGCAGTTTCTTTTCAGCATAACAAATGCTATTGTACTTTTTGAAAATAGAAGGAATAAAATGAAATCCTTTTGTTTTTATCTTGTTTCTTGTCTGAACGATTAATTAACTTTGCCATTTAAAAGTTAAACAAGTACTTCAAATGCTACTGCCGTAATGAACAAGAGACGTCCTCTTCAAGAGCACCATAAACATAAGAGGGCCCTCTCTTATAAAAACCCTCACGTTAAAGGGTTGGTTCTGGAAGAATTTATGCCCGGAATCAAAATGCCTTACGAAAAAGATACACCCGAAGTTGTATACGAAAGGAAGCAAAAGTTAAACTTGCACAAATACTTATCAAAGCCCTCATGAAAAAGGGCAGATGCCCAGTGCCAAAATTGCTTTCGGGGAGAATACACCCAAGGCTTCACATAATAAGGCGCAAAACAGAAAAACTTGCGCAAAATGCTTAAGCAAAAGGAAGAAAATGTAAAGATTAAAGACTTTCATGAATATTCAAATTAAAGGAAGACTCAAACAATACTTGAGCAAAAGATGTTTTTATTTATAAAAACATGTCAAAACAGTACTGGTACATGAATTGGAAAAAGAAAAGAAAAGCTAAACTGCAGTATCTCCGGAACCAGGAGGAAGAGAAGTGTCCGCTCCCCGTAAGAAGTAGACGGACCCACCGATGGCTCAACATTTTTACCAGTTTGGCCTTCAACATCATCATCCTCCGATTCTTCTTCAGTTCCCAAGAACTCGGAACCAAAACCAGAAGGAACAGGTGCATCAGACCTAGCTAAGAGTCCACTTTTAGCAGCTAACTCAAGCTCACGGGCCTTAGCAATTTCGGCATCAAAATCACTGATACCTGCTTTGGACTTTTCCAAGGGTTTTCTCCTCATGTTGTACATAGCGTAAGTTTGCTCAACGAGGGAAGCCGCTTGACGCTTAAGTTCTTCTTTGAGTTGGGTTACCTCGTCAGAAAGATTTTCCCGGGTGGACGTAGCAGATTTGAGAATAACAGCAAGGTCATAGACAATTGAACTAAAAAGGCTATTATGCTAGATAGTTTTCCTGTACTTCGCTTCCAACTGGGCATGTTTCTCTCCCGTAGCATCAAGCTATTCAATTTTGGAGTTCAAGGCTACCTCTAAGTTAATCACTCTTTCAGTGGAGGCAGCCTCGCGTTCGATTGCAGCAAGAACGTTGTTATGGACTTCAGCCCATTTGACCCTGGCTTCGTCAAATCCAACCCTCAGTGGGCCAAATGTTAGGATAAGGGTTACCCCTTCTTGCTCGCTTTGCCACAAACGAGCCTCCAACATAACAACCTCAGCAGGTTTGGCTTCCAATTCCAAAAGGCGAGCGAAATGTTGCTCTTTCTCTGCCAAAAACTGATCCTGTGCTGAGGTAATCTCTTCCTTTTCACAAATTAACCTCTGAAGGCCTTTTAAAGCAGGAAAGTCGACCTACAAAGTAAGAAGGGTAAAATTCAGGATATGTCATGCCCAAAAATAGAAAGAGTAATAAAGGAAGAAAGGAATGTACCGTTGCGGCGTTATGCATGGTGTTATTCAATAAACACTCTCCCGAGAGTGCCTGAATCTTTTCAGTCTTTCTCTGAAGCCAAAGGCTTCAGATAATTAGCAAGCTCCACCGACTGGGATAACAAGTTACATCCGGTAGAGACCGAAAGAGTAACATTAATCCTCCTTTGTGGATCTTCAGAAGGGACGACTTAATTTTGCCCCAAATTCCCATGAACTTGGGACTGTAGAAGAGGAAAACCTTCTTTATGGTCAGGTGCGGCCGGTGGAGATGATGTAGCAACTGCTGGTGGAATAGTGGATGAAGATGAAAGTGATATAGCGGTTGCTGGTGTTAGTGAAGATGGAGATGAAGCTGATGGAGTTGAAGAGTGAGAAGCAGCTGCATTAGATGCAGTGCTGGTTGTTGGATGCTTGCCAACAAAAGATGGCAGGGACCCGGTACTCAGCCCCGCAGTACCGGGCACAGCAACTGGGGCCCAAAAACAGGATTTAACATTATCTACCAAATCAAACTCTCCCCAAAGTGTCGAGGCATCGTCCTCGATTGGTGTAACTATCTCAACAGGTTAAGCATCCTATTGAGATGATGAGGATCGTCATCTTCTATGTATAGAATCTCCCTCATCACTAGCTTATTCATTATCGTCGACCGTCATGGTGTCTATGACCGGCCCGGAAGACGGGCCAGTTACCATCGCTACCATAGATGACTCGGGGGCATCAGTCTTTGCCCTCTTATTCTTTTCTCGGCTGCGGAAGAGCGTCTTCTCTTTGGTTGTTTGTCTTTCGGCCGGGGACTCCGTAAAGAAAGAATTGCTCCCGAAGCAGGCCCAGAGACACCTGTTTGAGTAAGCAGCTCCTGAAGCAGCCTCACTGCATCAACAGGATCAGCCAAGACATCCTCCTCGGGAGCAACAACAGAGCTTGCGGGTAGACCTAATTTCATAGACATGTTAGAAGGGATCAATCAAGTTCTTCACATGAAAAATTGAAACAAGGTGAGTTTGAATGGCCATGATTCTTGGCCTTCCACCCGTATTTAGGGGCCAGTTCTTTCCACAAGTGAGTCTCGGGCATCATAACGTCCAAGATCTTGTGTACCCACCGATCCAAATCTTCAACCACCGGTGGGATCCATCGAGTTGCTGAAATAGGCGAATGATGGAGAATCAATACGGCTATAGAAAAATATTTAGTAAAAGGAAATACTAAACAAAGAGCTTATGAGTGGGGTTCCAAGCGGCCAAAAAGTATGGAGCCACTTCCGAAATGATGACATTGGTGGAAGCTTCAACAAACCATTCCATCCAACCATGGTCGTTGTCATCATCCATGCTAGACATCAGAGCATGTTGGCCACACTTTCAAAGGTTTATCATTCCCCCGCGGAAGATTTTGGGAGAATAGAGATTCATCATATGAGCTAAGGTTAGCTCATCTCCAGTCTCCTGGCACAAACGCCGAAGGCAAGCAGCTATCCTCCACACAGAAGGACTTACTTGTGCTAAACACACTTGGTAGTGGAGGCAAAATTCCGCAATCACGGAGTCAAAATCTCCGTTCAAAGAGAACGTACCCTATGTAAAGGGATACGTGTAAATATATGTAGAACCCTCCTTGGGTAGGGTGACTCGCTTCGATAGATCAGGAGCAATAATATCCAAGTCATGGCAGCGACAGTCTTTCTTCACAGCAAGAATGCTAGAAGGACGTATGGAAGAAGGATACCTATTGACGGCCTATGTACGAGAGTTGGTAATTGGGAATTTCTCTTCGAAGTCATTTTTGGTAATAAGACTTCTAGGGATGATGGAGCCCACTGTTGGAGGAGCAGAGTCCTCGGCCATGTTCTTCCTCTTTCAAAAACTGGTACGCTTTGAGGAAAATGCCATTGTATGGAGGAAGGAGAAGGTTTTTTGTTTGAAGAGAATTAGAGAAAAGATGAAGAGCAAGATGCATGTTAGATAAGGGAAGCTTGAAAAATTATGAAGTATAAGGGAGAAGGTTGTTACGTATAAGTAAAAGTTTTGGTGGCTAAATTCATGGACATGATTACCTCGATAATCGGCAAACGTTATGCTGAATCATGGGATGACGCGTGTTCGGGGAATTAAATGCGGAGAGACATGCGTATAATCAACCGTCAGAAGCCTTCAGACAGAATTATAGTAATTACCGCCAAGCAGTGTTTCTACCAACTTCCTAGTAACACAAAGTTATGTCACCCGAAAGGAGGGGGGCTATCTGTATAGGGTAAAATATGCAATGATACTTGTCCGTCCAAAATGGTACACATGGAATCCAAGACGGGGGGATGGCCAAAGACCGAAGGCAACTGTTTCGTTTGTCACCGGAAAGAATAACGCTCATAAATATGTGATAAATGTTCTTCGCCCGGTAGCATTTAGTAGAGAATATTTCATGGCATTAAGAGCAATTATCCGTTACAGGGAATTTGGCATTTACGTTCACCGTTACGTCTTCATCAATGTCCCTCTTAATTGACATTAATGAAGGGCACGATCCCAGGACATCCTTCATAGCTATAAATAGTGAGCTCAGTTGTCATTGCAAATGACACAAATTTTCTGGCAAACTTATGCTACATTCTATACATAGCTCAAATCAATCTTATCTTCTTATTTTTTTTATTTCGTTGTTGTTGTGCCCGGAAATCCTATTCACAGAATTGTTGCTTCTGTTATTTCGTCTATATCCAAAGACTAAGTATTGCATAATTATTCGATTATTTTATTATTTTAGGGTCAAATTAATTCATTTGTCTAGAAATCGCATATAAATTCAACTGTACCGTTTTAAGGGTAAACAGTACCCTACTCAATAAAGTGTTCCGAATAAAGGAAATCCACACAATAAGATAGACAACAAACTCTTTATGTCTGGAACAATGAAAACAGAGACCATTTACAATTTAGCTTGAGTATAAGAATATAGTAAAAATGTAACCACCAAAAGAATTTCATGGAAAACCATACAAATCCAAGTAAGCTTATTCACAAATATATATATATATATATATATATATATATATATATATATATATATATATATATATATCTAATTCAGTAAGCAAGATGCACGAGTCTAGTTATTTGATTTGATTGTAACAAAAGTATGTTTACAATCCCAAGTATTATGTACGTACTTTAATTAGAATGGAGTACCTAAATGATTGAAGTATTATTTTTTGTTTAGCTAAACATGCTAGCATATATAGCTAAACATGCTAGCATATAACTAAACTAGTCATATTATAATACACATTCAATAACCTAAATATATGCGCAAACTTCATGAATTTACCTAACATACAACATCACAATTTTAATCCAGTTATTAACTATATGTGATTCACCCTAAGTGTTTAGCAAAGAGATGATATTAAAAAACAAGAAAGCACAATGTCTATCTATGGCTTCACTATATTTTACGTTTTAATACATCCGAGAACGGAAAGTACAAGGCGAGCAATTTGAAGGGATTTATCCTTGATTTTTCTCCAAACTCCGTCTTCCAAAAATGACTCCGTATGATGGTACCTCGCAAGATAAGAGAAGTAAAATTTTTAGTAAAATATAAAATAAATAGTGAACGAATTTATTTTGGAAATGATTTTGCTTGAAAATATCTTTTGAAAGATTATTTCTGAAAATAGTTCAAAAATGTTTTTGTGAAATTGTTTTTGGAAATAGTTTGAAAATGTTTTGGGGAATTGTTTGTTTTTGGGAAAATAGTTTAAAATAATATAGGAGGCTCAGATATGTATTTTTTGATATCCATCTAGACATGAGAACGGGAACTGCCTCGGTTGCGACTCCGATGGCCAACTGTGTCACCTTCCTTAGGTTATATTGGTTCGCGTTCTCGTCTTTTTCCTTTTTCTGATGTTTATCATCATCGCCTCGTTATTTCGTGGCCGATTTGGAGGGTCATTCGGGGTGTCGTGGTCTAAAACATATATTCTCATCAGCCTCTGTATTACACTTAAAAGAACCAACAAAGATTGCGTTCAAAATAACGTCAGAACCAGTATCCAAAAATGAAAGTTCTGAACCAAATTCATAATAGTAACCGAGCGATAGCAATGTCCAAATAGAGTGTAATGACCCGACCAGTCATTGTAAGATTTAGCATATCGTTTGAGGCCTTGAGTAGCTTCACTTCATATTTTATTACTTGTACGTGTAGTCGAAATTGAATTTCGGGAAGTTCAGAGTGGTTTCGGAAGGAAAATTCTCATTTCAGAAGCTTTAAGTTGGAAGAGTTGACCAAGGTTTGACTTTTAAGTAAATAACCTCGGAATCGAGATTTGAAGATTCTAATAGGTTCGTATGATGATTCTGGACTTGGACGTATATTCGGGTTAAGTATCAGGTCACCCGGGAGCATTTCAACGCTTATTGTAGAAAGTTAACATTTTAAAGGTTTTAGAGTTTCTTAAGTTTGGTTTGAAGTGGTCTTTGGCGTTATCGATGTCCGTTTAGGGTTTCGAGCCTTGGAATAGGTTCGTATCGTGACTTGTGCGTAAAGTTTGGCGTCATTCCAGGATGTTTAAGTATGATTTGAATGCGTTCGACGAAGTTTGAATGTTTGAAAGTTTAAAGAAAGGTTTCGATCTCCGATTCGTAGTTTTGATGTTATTTGGTATAATTTGAGGCTTCGACTAAGTCCGTATTATGTTCTGGAACTTGTTGGTATGTTTGGATGGGGTTCCAGGGGTCCGGAGCGCGTACCGGATTGGAATCAGATCGAATTTTGGACATAAGGGATTTCTAAAGCTCAAGGCTTCTGGTGTAATCGCACCTACGAGACTTTAGACGCAGGTGCGACCCCGCAGGTGCGGCGTTGTGGTCGCAAAAGTGAAATTTGGACCGGAGCTGGGGTGGCCGCAGATGCGAGGATATTTCCGCATCTGCGAGCCTGCACATGCGAAGAATGCTCCGCAGAAGTGGAATGAGAGCTGGGCAGCTGGGGTTGCAGAAGCGGAAGGTCTCCGTATGTGCGAGTGCGTAGGAGCGAAGGCTAGACCGCAGGAAGTGGTCACGCATGAGTGAAATTCGGTCTGCAAAAACTGATTTGCCTGGGCTTGGAGAGAACCGCACCTGCGATGGATATTTTCGCAGGTACGGCTGATGGCCCGCTGGTGCGAGAGTCGCTGGGCAGATTGCTTGAGTTAAGTACGTGGGTTAGGCTCATTTCACCTCATTTCTCTCATTGGAGCCGGTCTTGGGGGTGATTTCGGAGTGCCATTCTATTCATCCTTCGTGAGGTAAGTGATTCCTACTATTGTGAATTACATACATAGAATATTTGTGGATTTAAACATGAAAAATTGTGAAAATTTTGAGATTTTAAGAGAACCTAGAAATTGGTATTTTTGGATTTTGACCATTATTTTGGAAGTGAAATTAGGAATAAATTACATATTTGAGTTCGTAATATTATGGGTAGTGGTTATCTTCAAAGAGTTTCAGAATTCGGGCACGTGGGCTCGAGGGTTGACTTTATTGACTTTTTAAGCGGAGTTGAGAATTTTTATAAATTAATTAAGTATGATGTTGGAGTATATTTTTATTGGTTTTCATGATTATTTGACTAGTTCGGACCAATGGGCTTAATTAATTGAATTTACAATTAAAATTTATTTATAAATATATATACACACATTAGGCCGAGCCTTATTACCTTGAATTGTTGGCAAGTTATTCTAGAAATGGTAAAGATTATATTCACTTTGTGCTCATGTACTGTATTTTAAGCACGTGTCTCGTAATTCGATGATTTTCGTCCTTTCTTGTGGAGCGGTCTGAACGCCTCGGCAGTATAATTGATGCATCTATGGTTCGTGCCGATCGACCCTCGACAGTGTACATATTATTCTGGATTGGGCGGTATGACCTCGGCATAATCGTGCGTTATATCACTAGCAGTACGAGTATTAACGAGATTTTTCTCCCACTGATGCTTGAGATTTATTATGGTGTTCCTTATCCATTGGTTACTGGCACTTAATATGCCTGAGTTGTTGATGTAGATCAAGAGACTGAGAAATTTACATCTTAAAAATTTTTTTTTGGAAGATAACGTAACTTACAGTTTTACCCCATTATTGTTATTGTGCTTCATATCTGCCTATGATTTATCATATTGCTTTATTGGATCTCTAGTATGTGTCGATGTCGACCCCTCATCACTACTTCTCCGGGGTTAGGCTAGATACTAACTGAGTGTGCGTGAATTTACGTACTCATGCTGTCACAATCTAAAATCCACTAGAGATCGTGATAACGCCTAACATCGCCGTCAGGCAAGCCAACTGTGAATGTTTAACTTAATTTCTCATTTTAGTATTTTTTAAATCATAATCGTCATCAATTGAATAATAAGAAATAGAATTTACAGGGTTACTGATAATGTTTTCACAACTCCAATAAAGGACAATCCATAAGCACCTCCAAAATCCGGTGTCACAAGTGCATGAGCATCAACTAGGAAATAAAATAAAATACACCATCTGTCTGAGATACAAATTAGACAGGACAATACAAATAACTCTGATGGAGACTCTGCAGGCTGCGGATCGTAATATGAAATGCACCTCACGGTAAGTCCCTGTAATAGTCTCACCTCTGCGCCCAAAAGATCACCAGACATATATGTACCTGCACAAAAATGTGCAGCAATAATAGCATGAGTACGTAAATTAACGCGTACCCAATAAGTATCTAGCCTAACCTCAGAGAAGTAGTGACGAGAGCTTGACATCGACACTTGCTAGTGTTCAAATAAAGACAGATACAGTAAGGAGTAAACAGATATGGGGCAGAGTAAATAAACGAATTTAAACAAGTGTAAATACGTGATACTGTCCTCCTCTCTACAATAGACCCAAGCTCTCAATTAGCAATTACCTCCTCAACCGGAGCATATATATATAATGGACCTCACCAGATAGGTTGTCATAATTCAAATGAGAAAGACTCATAGATACACTAATATATTACACACGATTTCCATAAGGGTATTTTATAAAAATACCGAGACGTATGACCCGATCCCATCATAATCTGTGCACTGCCGAAGGTCGAACGACACGAACCATAGATACATCTATTATACTGCCGATGCGAACGACCCGCTCCCATGAGATTGTGGTACATAATCCTGCCGAGGCGAACTGCCCGATCCCATTATAATAAGAAGATTTGACGGGTCCTTGACCCCACTCACGAAGAAACAGGTGAGTTATAAGGAGCTTTGAGGAAACCTTTCAATGAGAGTGCATAACGCAGGATAAATTTGTAAGAGGAGTACACTTATTCCACGGCTAATCATTAAACTCATCAAATCTCTACAATATCAATTCTATCAATCTATGTCCGTCTAGTCCAAAGTAATAATGTGAAGTAAAAGAATTTAATAAGCAAGTGATAACCCAAATAGTACAGTTATAGAATGGCATGAACCTGAATCTACCCGCACAATAACATGAGTATAGCTACGTACGGACTCTCGTCACCTTGTGCGTACGTAGCCCCCGTAACAAGTATCACATATTAATTACAACACCTAGGGGATAGTTTCTCCCTCATAGAGTTAGACAGGAGACCTACCTCGCTCTGAAGTTCCATAACCGGCTCCAACGCTTCTCTAACACCTTAAACCGGTGCCCGTCGCTCCAAACCTAGTCAATCAATGTACAAATCCATAAATATATACTCTAATACTCATTATAAATCAAATTAAAAAAATTCCCAACTCCTCTCGAAAAGTCAATAAAGTCAACCCTTGGGCCTACATACCCGGATTCTGAAAGATTTCTAAGATAACCTTACCCATAACACCACGAACTCAAATATATAATTTATTCCAAATTTCTACTAATTTCCATGTCTAAATCTATATATAAACCATGTATTTAACTTGTAATAGATGGGAATCACTTACCTTGTGATGGGTGACGAAGAAGCTCCTCAAAATTTGCCCTTAACTTGGCTTCCATGGAAGATTGAGATAAAATGAGCCAAAACCCGTTTTGCCAAACTTATACACTGCCCAGGTGACCCTTCTTCGCGTTCGCGAAGGCCAAATTCTACCGCCTCAAAATTCCTTTTCGCGTTAACGTGACCTACGCCGCATTCATGAAGCCTCAGACTCCTGCCACTTCGCGTTCGCGGTCCAAGAGCCGTGTTCGTGAAGGCTAACCTGCTCCAGGCCCAGCTCCCCCTTTCCTTCTATGCATTCACGATCACCCCTTCGCGTTCGCGTAGGTTCCTCAGGCCCTCTCCGCGTTCGCAACCCCTGTGTCGCTTTCGCGATGAACAAAAATCAATTACCCAAAAAACCCTTCTTCGCGAACGCGAGACTCCCTTTGCGTTCGTGAAGGACAAAACCAGAACCATCAACAATAACGACCAAAACAGCCAGAATTGGTTTGAAAACACTCTGAATCACAAACAAGCCCCCCGGGACCCCGTCCAATCACACCAACAAGTCCTAAAACATAACATGAATTTGCTCGAGACCTTAAATCACATCAAACAATGCTAAAACCACTAATCGCACCTCAATTAAAGTTTAGTGAACTTTAGAACTTTAAGCTTCTATATTCGACGCCGAAACCTATCAAATAAATCCAGAACGACTTCAAATTTTGCACACAAGTCACATTTAGCATTATGAACCTACTCCAACTTCCAGAATCAGAATCCGACCCCGATATCAAAAAGTCTACTCTCGGTCAAACTTTCAAAAACTCCCAACTTCCAACTTTCGCCAAATGACCCAAAAATGACCCACGGAACTCCATATCCATATTCGGACAAGCTCCTTAGACCAGAATCACCATACAGATCTATTCCCATGCTCGGAATTCCAAGAGGACATCGATAACATTAAAAATACACGTCAATCCAAATTTATGAAATTCTTCCAAAATGCCAACTTTCCACAATAGGTTCCGAAACGCTCCCGAGTCATCCAAAACCCAATCCGGATATACGCGCAAGTCCAAAATCATGATACAAACTTTTTGGAACCTTGAAATCCAGATTCCGAGGCCGTTTACTCAAAAGTCAAATCTTAGTCAAATTCTCTAACTTAAAGCTTTCGAAATTAGAAATGTTTTTCAAATCAACACCGAACTTCCAGAAATTCAATTCCGATCACGTGTACAAGTCATAATACCTGAAGTGAAGTTACTCAAGGCCTCAAACAGCCAAACTACGCGATAGAACTCAAAATGACCGGTCGGGTCGTTACATTCTCTCCCACTTAAGCATACATTCGTCCTCGAACGTGCTAAGAACTGCTCCGGAGTTGTCCAAAATCATTGTTTAACACCTCGTGCATCTACCCGTGCCACCACAACCCGGTTGAGTACATTAGCTCGAGCAAGACTGAAGATCCTTCCTTCTACCTTAGCTAGCAAGCTTCAGAGCCAAATTCCAATATCCGGAGTTTCTCCACGATACCATATTCTAACACACAATCACCGTATTAATCAGTAGACACTGAACCCAACGTGGCCATGCTCCTCCGCTAAAACACACCATGCACCACCTAACTCATTTGCCCAAGGAAATCCCCCCAAGTACAAAGGCTGAAATTTGTACTGAGTCAAAGCCCGTAGTATACCTTTTAACATATATAAGCCCTGTTTCAACTCTCGCAATATTTCGACGATGGAAGAGATGTGTAGAAACTCATAACCACCTGTCGAATCACAAATCATAGAGTCTCTCCTCCTGACAAGAACCATTACTTCATTCTGAATTGAATAACGATATTTGCTCTTCAATATACCCTTCCTAACTTCAATCACACTGATCCCGGGTCCAATAACCCCATCTCGCCCAGTACCAGCCGCTCAGGCAATAAGCCATCTCAGACACTGCCAAAAGTCTCATATGATGCCACAATATGCCAACAAGCTACAAACTCGAATGTGATACATAAGGAAAACGAATCCAGGAAAAAACTACTCAACCCACATAACTAATTAACCAATTGAAAAGATGTCATGAACCTTTCTCAGAAAATGAGGAACAAAACACACAAGAATAGATAAAGGGAATTGTACTCCACATCACATTGTTGCAGCGTGCAACCCGAACGACATGCTAGAGCTCATAATGATCGGTCGGGTCGTTATAATGCTACAATTCTGCACTAAATGTACAGGATATGACATGTTCATTTGATGGTCATCTGAGCACGTAGGCGCAGCTGCTGAGGAAACTTTATGGTGAGCTGCATTCTAGGCTACACATCGCAGCCCACAGAGTCTCTATCATACTATTTACTTTCTCCTATCTTATTTACATTCCAGATAGATGTTGTATTATTATTGTACTCCTTAGTAAATGCTCATGCCCTTGTGACACAGGATTTTGGGATATTTAGTTGATGCTTACATATTCTCCTATTATTACCACCTTTTATTTTTATGCAATACTAATTATGTATGTACCCGTGATTTTAAGGGCATAAATTTCTTTATTTAAAAAATTTATGTTTTCGAAATTAATAAAATAAACAATTAAAGTGATAGTTCATTGTTGGCTTACCTAACGGCAACGTTGGGTTCCATCACGGCCTATAGTGAGTTTTGGATCATGACACAGAGTCACTGAGCCAAAACAAAGGAGCCAGTAATGGTAAAACTGAGTCAAACACATAGATTCAACATCAGTAGAGAGAACATCAATCTTGGCAAGCCAACAAAAACGAAAACCACAGAACAAAGCAAAACGCTGTCGAATCTGACAAGTTAAGGATTAGTAGCTGCAAACAATGGCATAAGATAAAATAATGCAAACAACCCAATGAAATAACCGGTCAACCAAAAACAACATCCTCAACCGTGACAGCTGGTAGATAATATAGATCACCGGAGATACTATTCTCCAGCCTACAAACAAGTAGAAAATGCTGAAGTAGGCGAAGGTATACATTCCCATAGTCCATGGATCGGCGACGCTACTACTACGCAAACACCGGAGCAGCTTCAAGGCTCTTCTCAAATCGTCGGAGCTTTAATTTTCTGAACAGATCCATCTAGATCTAAGGAGACCAGCCCAAATCTGACCTTGTTCAATCAAAATCATAAAAGAAAAGGGGTGAGAGGAGAAACAATGGAGAGATCTACAGTGCCATGGCTTTTTTCCGGCGAGCTTTGCCGGATATACATCAAACGAGAGAGAGAGAGAGAGAACAAAACCTAGCTGGCGGCTGCCTTCTCTCTTAGTTGAGAAAGTAAGAGACTCTCTTTGAAAATGGGGGAACGGCTAAGCGTGTATAATGAAGGGTTGGGTTTGTTGTTATTAGGGTTTGGAATCCCTTAGGGAATCTCATGGTATATTCCAAATGTGTACTGTATGTAATTTATGTTAAAATTTGTATAGGTAGGAAAACATGTGGTGTTTATTTGAAGTAAAAATAAAAGATAATACAAAAATAAAACACGTGGTCGATGAAACCCCAAATTCAAAAATCATGGGACGAATACCGGACACTCTTTATTTTTATTTGTGTATACATGTATGGCAGTGCAATTTATTTAGCTTATGGGAGAAAACAAACAAATGATCTTTACCTATTGGATAAAAGATTTTACCCGTTGGGTAAAAGAGATGTCATGTCAGATCACATGATATTTCACATCAATATGAATTGTCATACCACATGTCTAGTCACCTCAAATGTCACATCGGATGTTGTCGCTCACTACTGGAACTGACTCAATAGTAAGAGTATCAACACTAATAACTCTGACAAAGGCTAACTATGCTAAACTTCCCTTCTCAACTATTTGTTGAGCGTTCAGAAATGAGATCACTCTACTAGGAGTGAAACCTTGAGAATCCTTCTCTCAAACCTCGGCAACCACGACATCGCCAACGTCATGGTCTTAGCATGAAAATTTAGAATAACATGGTATGGAGATAACCAATCTATGCACAAGATCACATTAAAACGTATCTAATAATAAAAAGTCCACCCTCGTCTCAAAACCACAAATAGTGACCACATATGAATGAAAACTCGATCCACCATAATAGAATCACCAACAAGTTTAGACACATGTACAAGAGCATCAAGAGAACCACGAGGCATATCCAGATCAACAAAAAGCAAAGTATGATGAAACATATGAATAAGTGGAACCAGAATCAAATAATACCGAAGCATCCTTGTGGCATACAGAACAAATATCTGTAATCACCACATTAGAAGCAACAGCCTTGGTCCTCCCCAAAAATGCATTGCATCCGGCCTGACCTCCACTAGACTGAGCTCCCTCTCTAGGATGCCCAAGTCCTGGATAACCTCCACCCCGAGCAGGATGAGCAAGTGGTGTAGCAATTGGTACCAGAACAATAGTCTAATCGCCCTACTGCACTGGAACCCTATGAAGATGGGGGCAATACTTCCTAACATGCCCGAAATCTCCACACTCATAGCAACCTCTGACTGGAAATGTTTGTGGGGATTGAGTCGAATCATGTGAACTAGAATAGACACTAGAAGAACTGAGTACTGATGAACCCTGAACAGATGGAGTGCGATGAGAAATTTGTGCTAGAAGTGCACTAAATGAAGACTGCACGGAAGCTCCTCGACTAGGTGGTGGTGAATGATAAGTTGGCCTGCTAGAATATTATCCCCTAAATCAACATCGGCCTCCAGATGAGGCACCACTGAAACTCCCTGATTGTCGGGACCTCTTGTCCCTACCCTAAATCGTCTCTCCGGTCTTAATGCGAACACTCAATATGACGTGCTATCTCTACAACCTGGTGAAATGGAGTCCCAGTATCCTGTTCTCCATCTATAGCAATATGATTACCATGGTGAAGTCTATCAATGAATATTCTCACTCTCCCCGTCTCAGTGGTATCAAAATAATAGCATGACGGGACAACTCCCAAAACCTTATCTCATACTCAGTAACTGACATCGGGCCCTGTTGAAGGTACTCAACCTGCCTCCTCAGCTTCTTTTTCTTAATGCAGGGTATGTAGTGCTACAAAAAATACCCTAGCAAATTGAGCTCGGGTAAGGGGAGGTGATCTTGTTGGTCGACTGATCTCGTAAACCTGCCACCACCTTTGGCCGGATCCTGCATCTGGAAGGCGGTGAAATCAACTTCATTGGACTCCACTAATCCCAAATTACACAGAATCTCATGAAAACGATCCAATAATCCCAGGGCATCTTCGAAAGGTGTACAACTGAAGTGAGGACGATGCAACTTGATGAACTTATCTAACCTCTTCAACTCATTAGATGACATCGTAGGCCTATAATCAGGTAGCACGACAATAGTAGGCTGAACTACCCTAACCGGTAACATTGTTGGAGTCTGATTACCATGGGTCACCTGCTCTAGCGTATGGGTAGCTGGAGTCTGTGCTCCGCCCTCTACCTGGTAAGTAGCTGGTATAACAGGAAATGCCCCAACTGAACCAAATTCTTTAACAAGCCAACCATACGGACCAAAGTATCCTGAACAGTTATTGAAATAAATGGGCCCTAGGGAACGTGAGCTGGTACCTCTAGCTCGTCACCATAGTCATTAACCTGATACTCAACAGGAGCTATTGGTGGCTCTATAGCAGCCAGTCGAGCAAGGGCTCTAGCTGCGGCGCATCCTCTGCCTCTACCTCTGCCTCGACCCCGGCCTCTCACGGCCCTAGCCTAGGCTACCAGCGCCTGCTCAGCTGCACATGATGATCATGTTCTCACTATCTGTGAGAGGATGAAAGTGTAATGATTCAGACTTAAGGATAAACAAGCCCGCACGACAGAGAATGAAAGAAAGAGAAGTTTTTATAACAGCCTTATAGCCTCTCGAAGATAAGTAGAGACGTCTTTATACCGATCCGCAAGACTCTACTAGACTTGCTCATGATTCATGAGACCTAAGCAACCTAGTGCTTTGATACCAACTTGTCACGACTCCAAATCCCGCCAAAGCCATAACGATTCCTAAGACTGCTTGCTAGGTAAGGAAATATTAAATAAACAGAAATAAACTCAAATGACGATAATAAATAGCCTCAAAGTGAAATAAGATAAATAACGTTAGCAGTATAGCGATATATTTGAAATACCATCCCAAAACCAACTGTCAACGAGTACATGAGCTTTATAGAATAATAAGTACAATTGTCTAAATAACGATACAATATTGTTTGAAGTACATAAACAGTAATGACAAAATTAAGGAAAGGACTCCAAGGCCTGCGGACAGAAATAACAGAGCTACCTTGAAATCTCTAAATGGTATCGATGCAACTCTTTATCAATTAGCTCTATCAGAAGCACCTGGATCTGCACATAAAGTGCAGAGTATAGTATGAGTACAACTGATCATATATACTCAATAAATAGCAAGCCTAACCTTAGATTGAAAATAGTGACGGGATTGGCAAAGTCCACTACTCACTTTCAACAGTCAACAATGACAAAAACAACATCATAATAATAATAATAATAATTATAATAATAATAATAATAATAATAACAATAACATCAATAATAATAATAATAAAAGGAAAAGCGGGTCAAGAATAGCAAGTTCAACTTATTCACATTAACAGGTATAAGCTTGCTTCCCAATCAAATCAGTTAGGTCATCAAATTCAAGACACAAAATTTCAATTAGCAGGAGGAAGATACATATTTATGCCTACGAATCTTTTTCGTACAAGTGCTTATATGCCTTTTTAGTTAGATTAGACAAGGCGCACATTTAATTTGTACTATTTTCTGAAGTGTATATGATAATATTCATTCGTATTATTGCATAGCGTATATTGTACATGCACCATCTTGCATAACGCATATTGTACATGTGTCATGTTGTACATTCGAGCTTGATAAGTTGAACCAAATTATTTTTGAAGTTATTTATTTAATTAATCCTTTCAAAAATTCCGCTTACCTATAATAAATTATTTAAGAAGAGGCAAAAGGTGAAGGTATCTCAAAAGATCCACATGCCACGAGTGAGAAAGTGAATATAATCGATCCTTTTCTTGAAAAAAAATATGCTAGGTTGCTATACTAATTTGGTGGATGATAAGTTGTATGGTGTGTTAAACCCCTTAAAATATAAACCCATTAATATACATAGATCTAGAAATTATAGGACACATTATTGAGAGGGAAACACATTCTACAAAACCTAAAGGTGTGCAAATTTGGGGTGAAAACCTACAATGGGTTCCCCTATACTCAAAAAGGTACGATTATGATGCCTTATGTCATTGGCATGGTCTAGCTGTACCACAAGCATTGTCGGCAACGTTCCAAACTTCCACACACGGGGATGAACCAAAAGTTATTCAACATTTTGTGAAGGAGATCTTATAGATGGAAAATGCACTAGCAGTTCATCATGCATTGGATGATCTTAACTACCTCCAATGGATTGAAGATCATCATTGGTCTTTATTAGAGAATGAAACTTGATCCTCCTTATAATGACCCGGCCGATCGTTTTGTATATTTGAGCCTCATTCCCTATTTGATACTTCTCGTATACTTTTTTTTTAATTTTTTGTGACTTGCGGGGATGGTTGGTTTGGTGTCGAGAAAGTTTTAAAGTGAATTGGAACACTTAGTTCCAAGACTGGAAGCTAAAGTTACAAGAGTTGACCGATGTTTGATGGTTCCAATAGGTTCGTATGGTGATTTTGGACTTGGATGTATGTCCGAATTTGGATTTGGAGGTTCCTAGATTGAGTTGGCGCTTATTGGCAAAAGTTGGAAATTTGAAGGTTTGGAAGATTCATAGGTTTGACCGGGAGTTGACTTTGATGTTATCGAGTTCGGTTTATTTTTTAAGGAGTTAGAATAGATTCATTATGTTATTTGGGACTTGTGTACAAAATTTGGTGTTATTCCGAGTTAGTTAGACATGGTTCGACATGAGTTTTGAAAGTTTAAAATTTGAGTAATTCATTAAACTTGAATTATGGTGTGATTTATGGTTTTTATGTTATTTGGTGTGATTTGAGGCCTCAACTAGGTCCGTGTTATATTTTGGAACTGGTTGGTGTGATTGGACAGGATTCGGAGGGGCTCAGTGTGTTTCGAATGGATCTCAGATCATTTTGAAGGCTGAAAGCAATTCTTGTTTTGGTGTTTTCGCACATGCGAGGTATGGTGCGCCGATACGGACAGGTGGTCGCAAATGAGAAAGATTGCTAGGTAGGATAGGCTCGCAGAAGTGGGACTATTTACGCATCCACGGGATGGTAGATGCGAAATAAAAAGGTATAGATGCGGAGTATGCCAGTTTGGAAAGATGCGCAGATATGTGCTCCCTATTGCACATACAATGTCGCAGATGTGGAGAAAGGTCCATAGGTGTGAGAGGGCAGTGATTAAGTGAAGCCCACAAAAGTGAGATTTAGTCGCATATGCGACCTCACAGAAGCTGAAATTTGGACCCTAGGTGCGAAAGTACTAGGCATAGTATATTTTTATAGAGGGTTAACTTCATTTTATCATATTTTGAGATTGGAAGCTTGGATTGGAGTGATATTTGGGGCAATATTTACCCACTTAGATTGAGTAAGTGTTACAAACTTGGATTTGGTTGTTATTCATAATTCTATCATTGATTTTGACTTTTGGTCCGGTGAAATCTATGGGAGAAAATTTAGGTTTTTGAAAGAAAGTTTAGAGAGTGATTATTTGGGATTTGAAGTCAGATTTGGATGAAACTTTTATAATTGAACTCATGTTAAAATGGGTGATCGGGTTTTTTGACTTTTGTCGGGTTCCAAGGTACGGGACCGGGTTGCCTTTTTGCAATTTGATAAAGATTGGAACTTTATTACTTAAAATTGAATTTTATAGTCGTGTTTGACATTGTTGAGTTGTTTTTAGCTAGATTTTATCTGTTTGGAGGCCGATTCGAGAGGCAAGGGATTTTTGGAGGATTGATTCTCGTGCTTTTGATTCTTCTATGTGTTTGGGGTGATGCGCATTTACGGTAACAGCATTTTCTATGTGCACTGTGGTCATTCATGATTCGAGCAGACCTTAGGCTATTATGTGCCTTGTTTTACTTTTATGCCTCTGCGCTTGACTATTATTCATGCTAGAAAGCATGTCAAGGCTATGCGCTTATTTGTTTGAGACATGATAGGGTTATCTTTCTATGTTGAGCTATTTGACTTAATTTTAGTCATACTTTTCAGCCATGAAATTATATCTGCGTGTTATTGTACCATTTCTATATACTTCTTACATGTTATCTCACATGTTGTTGGTTTTCTTACTTGAGTATCACGGGTTTGAGCGGATTTATGGCCTGTTGGTATAAATTGTGCGGTATACTGCTTTCTGATACCGTGAGATACTGGCATAGCAGATTAATGATTGTTATGGGTCCATAGAGTCGTGATGATATTGATATTGAGGTAACGCGTACGCCAGGCCCCCTTATTGGGCTGAGTGGTATTGATATTGAGTTAGCGCATGCACCAGACCATTTGGACGGAGTTATGATGATCAACTTTTGATACGATCAACGCTTGTGCTAGGATCCTCCCCTCTAGAGTCAGGTGATATCCTATGATTTTTGGGCCCTATAAGTCCAGGCACTTGGTATGTGCTGAGTGAGGGAATTTATGCCAGGAACCTGTATAGTGCTGAGAGTGTACTTTTTTGATGATTTTACTGTAATTTCATCGATTTTGGCTTTGTTATACTAATACAATATAGCACATGCACAATATGCGCTATAGAACAGTATGAACGAATATTTGTACGCACTTCAAAAAATAATACAAATTAAATACGCATCTTATCTTGTCCAACTGAAAAGGCATTTAAGCAGTTGTACCATAAAGATATTTTTCCTAATATAATATGGCGCATGTACAATATGCTCTATGCAAGAGTATGAACGAATATTATCATACACGCTTAAGAAAATAGTACAAATTAAATGCGCGCCTTGTCTTGTCCAACTGATAAGGCATATAAGCACTTGTACCATAAAGATTCTTTTACTAGTACAACATGGCACATGTACAATATATGCTATGCAACAACACGAACTAATATTATTCTATGTACTTCATTCACTTAGAACCACCAAGTCTTCCCTTTAAATACCCTTTGCATGCTATTTTATTCTTTGCAAATTATCACTACTTAGAATTATAGGCTTACACCACCAATTAATCTTCGTTTCCATAAATATACAAGTTTCATCAACGTGATATGTCTGGCCGAGATGAGGTCCCTTGGTATTACTGTGGGAAACACATTAGTTTAAAGTCATGAATGGACACTTGCAATCTAGGATGCAAATGTTGGATGTGTAAATACATTATGAGTTATTAATATGAAAATATATGTTTCAGATTATTATTATATAAATTGATACACTAATAGTCATTTGTTATCATGATCATTCACAGGAGGAAGATCAATGAAATTTTGAACATTGGTATGATGAACCCATTAACTAAGAATACTACAAATCATTCTTGGTAAATCTTTGAAAAGGTACTTGAGAGTACGAAATGAAGATCTGAAAACTCGAAGAAAAATGTTATAACGCTGAAAAATAAGTAAAGGTATTAAAGGAGAAACTGAAAGAAGATAATCAGTTGCAAAAGCAATTTCAGTGGCTGGAGTAGAGAATAATAGGTTATAGTGACTAAACAACCACATGGCTGATTTAATTGTATTATTTATTTTAGTTTTATATTTACGTATTATGTTGTATTCTTACTTTAAAGTATTTCTTGTATTATGGTTCTAATTTTTAATTAATCAATAATATTTGTATTTATATGGATATCACACATGGTCATACGTAAGCAAAGAAGAATAAAATATTAAGGTAATAATATTAATCATAAAATAATATTTATAAAAAACTAGTAGTTAATGTAACATATACAAAACAAGTTGACTATCAATGTGTCCCACAACCTACACGCTTTAGTTCATTTGCTGGCCTAAGGCACATGCCCTGCCGACCGTCCGCGCTATCACAATCATATACTCATTCTGTTACTTCTTTATCGGAGGGTGCTCTATAGTATGATCATCTAGAAGATCAGATCCTTTTCTTCCCTTCGATCTACCCATAGTATGATCGCCAAAAAGGCTAGCAGGATCAATAGAGGAGTCCGTTGGGCCAGAAGGATGCTACAAAAAAGTAATTTGTATATAATATATACAGAACAATTATAGAACAAATTAATTATTTTTATAGTCAAACCTACGTCTTAGATGTCTCCAGAATGGGGTCCGGCATCTCCGGTAGACGGGTATCACATTCTACCATCTCCGTGATAGGTAATAACAAAATCTAAAAAAATCTACAAACATATTAGTTATTACTAACTAATATTTAATGTTAAAATAATTATAATGTTAATATAGTTTCAAACATGTGTCTCAGTGGGCAGCCGACTGGGCTCGTTGACGAGACGCTTGAGGGAACTCCGAGGTGGACTGGACAAGAGAAAGGTTGTGAAGTTTCCAGCGGAGATGATGTCTCCTTCATTAAATGATGAAAGTATATCATGTTCAGCCTAAACAATTGTCACGACCCAAAATCCATTAATGGTCATGATGGTTCCTAACATCGCTGTCAGGCAAGCCAACAACAGTTGATTAACTCGATTATTCATTTTAGTATTTTGAAATAACAATTTTTCCTTCAATTAAATAATCAGAAATAAAATTTACAGAGTGAATGATAATATTTCCCCAAATACAATACTGAACAACTCATAAGTACCCCTAAAACCCGGTGTCACAAGTGCATGAGCATCACCTAGGAAGTAAAATAAAATATAGCATCTGTCCAAAAAACAAATTAGACAGGCAAAATACAAATAACACCGGAGGAGACTCTACTGGCTGCGAATCGTAACCTGAAATGCAGCTCGCGGCAAGTCCCCGCATCATCCGTGCCTCTGTGCCTAAAGGACCACCGGACATAAAAGTACTTGCACAAAAATATGCAGCAAGTGTAGTATGAGTACTTAAATCCATGTGTACCCAGTAAGTATCTAGCCTAACCTCGAAGGAGTAGTGATGAGGGGGCGATATCGACACTCACTTGTGGTCTAATAATTTCAGGTACAGTAAGGAGGTGAACAAATATGAACAAAGTAAATAAATGAAATAAATATGTATAAATCTGTGGTACAATTATCCTCCTTACAATAAACTCACGCTCTTAATAAGCAATTCCCCTCAACCAGAGCGCGCGCGCACACACACACACACACACACACACACACACACATATAT
>AWOL01S0056978.1:0-64730 GCA_000715115.1 Nicotiana otophora
ATAGTATGATCATCTAGAAGATCAGATCCTTTTCTTCCCTTCGATCTACCCATAGTATGATCGCCAAAAAGGCTAGCAGGATCAATAGAGGAGTCCGTTGGGCCAGAAGGATGCTACAAAAAAGTAATTTGTATATAATATATACAGAACAATTATAGAACAAATTAATTATTTTTATAGTCAAACCTACGTCTTAGATGTCTCCAGAATGGGGTCCGGCATCTCCGGTAGACGGGTATCACATTCTACCATCTCCGTGATAGGTAATAACAAAATCTAAAAAAATCTACAAACATATTAGTTATTACTAACTAATATTTAATGTTAAAATAATTATAATGTTAATATAGTTTCAAACATGTGTCTCAGTGGGCAGCCGACTGGGCTCGTTGACGAGACGCTTGAGGGAACTCCGAGGTGGACTGGACAAGAGAAAGGTTGTGAAGTTTCCAGCGGAGATGATGTCTCCTTCATTAAATGATGAAAGTATATCATGTTCAGCCTAAACAATTGTCACGACCCAAAATCCATTAATGGTCATGATGGTTCCTAACATCGCTGTCAGGCAAGCCAACAACAGTTGATTAACTCGATTATTCATTTTAGTATTTTGAAATAACAATTTTTCCTTCAATTAAATAATCAGAAATAAAATTTACAGAGTGAATGATAATATTTCCCCAAATACAATACTGAACAACTCATAAGTACCCCTAAAACCCGGTGTCACAAGTGCATGAGCATCACCTAGGAAGTAAAATAAAATATAGCATCTGTCCAAAAAACAAATTAGACAGGCAAAATACAAATAACACCGGAGGAGACTCTACTGGCTGCGAATCGTAACCTGAAATGCAGCTCGCGGCAAGTCCCCGCATCATCCGTGCCTCTGTGCCTAAAGGACCACCGGACATAAAAGTACTTGCACAAAAATATGCAGCAAGTGTAGTATGAGTACTTAAATCCATGTGTACCCAGTAAGTATCTAGCCTAACCTCGAAGGAGTAGTGATGAGGGGGCGATATCGACACTCACTTGTGGTCTAATAATTTCAGGTACAGTAAGGAGGTGAACAAATATGAACAAAGTAAATAAATGAAATAAATATGTATAAATCTGTGGTACAATTATCCTCCTTACAATAAACTCACGCTCTTAATAAGCAATTCCCCTCAACCAGAGCGCGCGCGCACACACACACACACACACACACACACACACACATATATATATATATATATATATATATATATATATATATATATATATATGTATATATGTATAATGGACCTTACCAAATAGGTTATTATTACTCAAATCAGGGAAGGACTCACAGATACTCTGGCTTCTTGCCAAATATTACGCACGATTCCATGAGGATATTTTGATACAAATGACGAGGCATACGCCCGATCCAACATAAATATTAAACTATACACTGTCGAGGGTCGAACGGCACGAACCATAGATACATCTATTAAACTACTGAGGTGAACGGCCCGCTCCCATGAGAGTGTGGTACATAAATCCTGCCGAGGCGAACGGCCCGATCTCATTAGAATAAGAAGTTTAAACGGGTCCTTGACGCCCACTCACGAATGAACATGTGAGTTATTATTTTTAAGGAACATTATTCGATGACAACGCATAACGCGCGAGAAATCCGTAAGAGGAACACCATTATTCCGTGGCAAATCATTCGCGAAAACTCTACAATAGCAAGTCCATCACTCTACGCATGTCTAATCTCAAGTGATAATGCGAAATAAAAGAATTAGACGAGAAAGGATAATCCCTATAGTATAAGTACAACATGATGTAAACCTAAGTCTACCCGGACAATAATATGAATCTAACTACTTACACACTCTCGTCACCTCGTGCGTACGTAGTCCCCGCAATACGTTACACATATTAAATATATCACCTAGGGGTTGTTTCCCCCTCACAGAGTTAGACAAGAGACTTACCTCGCTCCGAAGATCCGTAACTGGCTCCAACGCTGCTCTAACACCTCAAACCGGTGCCTGTCACTCCTAAACTAGTCAAACAATGTGCAAATAAATAAGAATATACTCTAATACTCATAACAAAACAATTTAGAATAATTCCCTACTCCGCTCGAAAAGTCGATAAAAATCACCCTCGGGCCCACGTGCCCGGATTCCGAAACTTTTCGAAGATAACCGTTACCCATAACCTAACGAACTCAAATATATAATTTATTTCCAATTCCATTCCCAAATTCGTGGTCAAAATCAAAAAATACCAATTCTAAAGTTTCTACCAAATATCCCAAAATATCCCCAAATTTTCCTCCTTAAATCCACATATAAACTTTACATTTAGCTCACCACAAGTAAGAAACTACTTACCTTGTGTTACATGATGAAAACTCCGCAAAATTGCCCAAGAAACGAGCTCCAAAAATTCCAAATGAAAATGAAGAAATGACCAAGTTCGACCTCCTTATGTTCTGCCCAGTTTCCGCTTCTGCGGATTACTTGACCGCATTTGTGGTACTGCTTCTGCGGATCTCTCATCGCTTCTGCGATCCAGGTCTTCCAGCCCATTTCCGCATATGCGGTCTCCCATGTGTAGATGCGCATCCACATCTGCGGATATACTTCCGCACTTGCGCCCCCAGTCTTTCTCTCATTCTCGCATATGCGACACACCTCCGCAACTGCGACCTCGCAGGTGTGGACAACCCTTTGCACTTGCGGTCACTGCCCAGCTTCGCCCACACCGCAACTGCGACCATTTCCTTGCTTCTGCTATCACGCACCTGCGATCAAATTTGCGCAAGTGTGATTACACCAAAAGTGGTGCACTTCAGCCATCCTTTAAGCTTCTACTTGATCCGTTAACCATCCGAAACCACCCCGAGGCCCCCCGTGACATCAACCAAACCTACCAACAAGTGATAAAATAGCATACGGACTTAGTCGAGCCTTCAAATCACATCACACAATGCTAAAACCATGAATCGCATCATAATTCAAGCTTAATAAACTTTAGAACTTCAAACTTCTACATTCGATGCCGAAACCTATCAAATCACATCCAATTGACCTCAAAATTTGCACACAAGTCACATTTGACATTACGAACCTATTCCAACTTCCGGAATCGGAATTCGACCCGATATCAAAAAGTTCACTCCCGGTCAAACTTCTCAAAAACCCTTCAAATTTCTATCTTTCGCCAAATGACCCGAAATGACCTACGGACCTCCAAATCCACATACGGACGCGCGCCCAAAAATAGAATTACCATACAAAGCTATTTCTAGACTTGGAATCCCAAAGGGACATCAATAACATTGAAATGCACTTCATTATATTTATGAAATTCTTCCAAAACGCCAACTTTCCACAATAGGCGCCGAAATGCTCCTGGGTCATCCAAAACCCGATCCGGACATACGCCCATGTCCAAAATCATCATACGAACCAGTTGGAACCTTCCAATCCCGATTCCGAGGTCGTTTACTCAAAAATCAAACCTCAGTCAATTCTTCCAACTTAAAGCTTCTGAAATGAGAGTTTTCTTTCCAAATCAACTCCGAACTTCCCAAAATGCAATTCCGATAACGCGCACAAGTCATACTACCTGAAGTGAAACCACTCAAGGCCTCAAACCACAGAACGACGTGCTAGAGCGCAAAATGACCGGTCAAGTCGTTACATTCTATCCCACTTAAATATACGTTCGTCCTCGAACGTGCTAAGAACTGCTTTGGAGTTGTCCAAAATCACTGGTCAATACCTCATCCACCTACCCGTGCTACCACAACCCAGTTGAGAACATTAGCTCGAGTAAATCTGAAAATTCTCCTTTTTATTCACTCAAGTTAGCCTTAGAGTCAAATTCCAACATCTGAAATTCTCTACCAGGTCTGTTCCCAACATACAAACACCATATCCATCACTACACGATGTAGCAATACCTGATTGTATACTCTTACCTAATTCACACCATGCACCGCATTATTCACATGACCATAATGACATCCCCTGACAACAATAGCCGAAATCCCACGAATGTGATGCCCACAACTCACCTCATGAAGCATATAAGTCCCGTTTTTGCTCTCGCAATACAACCACGATAAAAGAGGTGTGTAGAAACTCATAACCACCTGCCAAATCATAACTCATGAAATCTCTCCTCCGGCCAAGAATCATTACCTCATTCTTGACTGAATATCAATAGTTACTCTTTAATGTCCCTCCTATAAATCTGATCGCACTGCTCCCTGGTCCAATAATCTCGTCTTACCAAGTATAAGTTGTTCAGGCAATAAGCCATCTCAGACACTGCCAAAAGTCTCATATGATACCACCATTTGCCAAAATGTTACAAACTCATATGTGATACATAAGGAAAAATGAACTCTGGAAAGAACTACTCCACCCATTTAACTAATTAAACAACCGAAAGGATGTTATGAACCCTCCTCAGAAAATGAGAAACACAACACACAAGAATAGATATGGGGAAACTGTACTCAACATCACACTATTACGGCGTGCAACCCGATCAACACATGATACCATTGCGGCGTGCAACCCGATCCAACTATGATACCCGTGGCGGCGTGCCACTCGATCCAAACAACATACCCGTGGCAACATGCCACCCCATACAAACAACATACCCATGGCGGCATGCCACCCGATCCACACATAATACTCAATAAGGAAATACTTACAAAGCTAAAATGCTCATACCTGCGAAATACTTGAATATCAACCACAAGCACGCGAAGTGCATAATACAAATCTTGGGGAGACGGATAGCGCCATACGCTACAAAACCCAAGCATAACTAAGGTGCAATAAATGACCTGTATCTTGAGAGTCATCCTGCTCTCACAACACCACAAATTACACGGGATCTCAACACGAGTGCGAATAATCAAATCACCTCACAACCCACATGGCACAATAGAGATTACATGGATTGACTGATGATAGAAATATCATCCAAGGCCCGAAGACCCCTCCGCAAGCAACGCTATGCTGAAATGAACACATACGGCCTAATATAGAACCCACATTCACATTTAGATCTATTCACGGACCTCAAGTCAATTTTGATCTTACTGTACTGAGCTAATAACCTTTCAAGGATCCAGCCCCAAGAATAGCCGTCAAATCAGGAACAAACTTCCACAATTCACAACCAATTGAATAGAGCGCCCTCCAGGAACAAATTCTCACATTAGTGATAGTACCACAATCTCCATGCTTGATTCTAATCATTAATCAATCAAGTGACTACATGTCACACTTATACAATCCTGGCCGTGGGGCATGCTCTCACGACCATTCCGCTCAGGTAGCAAAGTCTGCACATCCATACTACCAACTCTTCTAATTCTGTAAAGTGAATAAACAATCTTCAAGTTAATACACAAAGCCTCTTCCACATGGCACCGACCTCAGGTGACGCTAAGGACAATACAAGCTTATTATAAACATCTGAATTCTTTCCCGCTCTCCGCGCTCGTGACATTTTTGTCAACACCGAACCGCAGCCTTGGTCCTCAGCTTCCAATTCCCCTACCGCTTACTGCACTTAATATTCCACTATGCGAGAGTACAAGAATTTTATCATAACTCCTGAACCGCTAATAGAATAATCACTCAATCATATAGAAACCTTTCACTTAACTCATTTCAGGAGGACCATTGCAACACGCGACTGAATTCCCATAACCGCAGAAAATACAAACCTCAAGTTGTGGTCTAAATCACCATAACACTTCCGGGATCCATCTATACATAACATGCCTTAATAATCGAATGCCTCTAAATAAATCAATTTACGACAGCCGTCAACCCTTGCACGTACCGCCACCAATCACCTGTATAACTTAACATGCTGAAGGAACTGATCATTGCCACCATCATGCCGATTCAACCATTGCTAATCGAACCAACTTCTTCTAATTTACTCTGGACTTGCCTTAGAAATAATAATATCTCCATTCAAAATATAACGAACTCAATCAGCACTCATCTTGAGTGACCCAATTCACGAGATCACGTTGTCTCAAAACCCACGAACTATCTCATACCCTTCATGTGCACACAATAGCATCTTCAATCGGTACGCCCATTCTGATAATTCCTCTATGAATTCGAAATTACCTTTTCCCATTTCTCAAATGCTGCACCACAGACCGATGATAACATAGAACACTCCAAGCCCTGTTTTCATAATTCGCTTTAATGCTCGATACTTAATCGTACTACGAACTCGAAATCCCTAGGCACAACACTTTAAATTTTTGAATCCACTAGGACCGTTGTTGAGAGTCACCCACTCAGACTTGTTCCCAAATATGATCAAACTCCAAGGCTCTGCTAGCACATGAACGTCCTCTCAAAACAGCACCCAGCTGAATCACCTTTCTTGTACATCACATCTACACGAAGCATAAATCCCAAGTCTTCCCAAAATTAGAACATGAATCGATAAGACCAATTATAGCATACATTCCTAAAATCTTTTGCTCAAATCACCACTGATATTCTCTTTCCTTAGTTGTTATAACCTACCAATATGCCGATAACCAGAAACCTCACAAGTAGACAACCATGCAATCTAATCATAGGGGGTGGGGCTCTCCCTTAGCTTGAAGGTACCATTACATAAACTGGTAACCTACCAAGATTCCTTATTCCTCACTAACATGACCTCATGCAATCGACCCGCTAAATTCCTCGAAACTTCCTGTTAACTATTTCATGAACGCTCTGAATCCCTAGCCAGATTCACATGTTTGACCTCTTACTGGGTAGCGAGTAGAAATTCTTCATAGAAGCTTCGTCAACACCACACAACTGCTAACATGCTCACATGAGATGACCCACATGTAGAAATTTCCATGCCGACATCTTCCAACGACGCTGCGCTGGGTATAATTACTACGAAATCAATAAACCATTATGAGCCCATGCTCCTCCACCAGTTGTGCAAGTCCGTTCACTCCCTATTGATATCAACTACAGGTGCGACAATACATTCTAATACGAATTTATGTTGCACCCCTCTTCATATCAAGCAACTCTTTCCTGTCGTATCCAATCTTCCTCAGTATAGTAGCCAATATCTTAAATTAGTCCGTAAACCTAGTCACTGTCCACCATAAATCCTAAATCACTCTAAACTTTCCCTAAGACGTGCAACTATCCTACCACATAACCCATATGCTACTCTGCCACTCTCCCACTTTGGCCAAACCCTCTCCTTTAAGCAACTACCCGACTCCTGTTTCTAACACCTGGAATTCGAGAAATTTAACCACCGCAAAACACCTCCCACATGTCCTTCCTCATGCTTCGCTGCCAGTTGCTGCCTTAAATCAAAAATCCATCTCTGTAACACCTGGATCAATAAATCACTACCAACTTTAAACCTCCCCGAAGATCATCTTTCTCGACCCATCAACACTAGGAACACCGAATCGATTCTAAACCAATGCACACCGAGATTTCTGACACCCGGTTCCCTAGTACCATTTCACAATGCCCAGCCTTAAAGGCGAATTGAAGAAAACCATAATACCGGAAAACATAGCACATTCAACAAGGACAATGATACCACATCACAAATGAAAATTCCACCACGCTCGAAAATACCAAGTCTCGTTACTCCATCAACCCAAATATGAAAATTCTTATTCTGATTGCCTTTCCTCCGCCGAAAATAAAATACTGAATTTCTGAATCATGTACTGAGTAAAACCTCATTTTAGGTCATTCACTACCTCGATGCCTAGACAAACATCTTACCATTACGTCATTATTGTGCGATAATAACTTACGAACATCATGGCAACCTACGCATAGTCTCAAAACTATCAGAAATATAGCTATTGAGCCGAAATGACAGAACACCCTTCCACAAGAAGTCAATAATAACTTGATCGAATGCGCAGGGAGAAACATCCTACCCCACGTCTATAGTACCATTAAAATTATTCGATTACCAATTGATAACAAGCTCTTCACGTCGCATAAGATTGAGTAGGAAGGAAATAAAGACATAAGCCTCAAAAGAAACAAATTGCACGATGAGGAATCAAGAAGGGAAGTATTCCTAATAGCCCTGTAGCCTCTCGAAGATAAGTACAAACATCTCCATACTGATCCACAAGACTCTACTAGACTTGCTCATGACTCGTGAGACCTAAGTGAACCTAATGCTCTGATACCATGTTATCACGACCCAAAATCCATCAATGGTCGTGATGGCGCCTAACACCTCTGTCAGGCAACTCAACAATAGTTGATTAACTCGATTATTCATTTTAGTATTTTGAAATCATAATTTTTCCTTCAATTAAATAATTAAAAATAAAATTTACAGAGTAAATGATAATATTTTACCCAACTACAATACTGAACAACTCATAAGTACCCCTAAATCCCGGTGTCACAAGTGCATTAGGATCAACTAGGAAGTAAAATAAAATACAGTATCTGTTTGGAATACAAATTAGACAGGAAAAATACAAATAATACTGGAGGAGACTCTGTTGGCTGCGGATCGTAACCTGAAATGCAGCTCGCAGCAAGTCCCCAAATCATCCGTACCTTCGTGCCCAAAGGAGCACTGGACATAAAAGTACCTGCACAAAAATGTGCAGCAAGTGTAGTATGAGTACGTAAATGCACGTGTACCTAGTAAGTATCTAGCCTATCCCCGGAGGAGCAGTGACGAGGGGTCGACATCGACACTCACTAGTGGTCCAATAATATCAGGTACAATAAGGAGGTGAACAAATATGAGGAAAAATAAATAAATAAAATAAATAAGTGTAAATATGCGGTACAATTATCCTCCTTAAAATAAGCTCTAGCTCTTAATTAGCAATTCCTCCTCAACCGGAGCGCGCACGCGCGCGCACACACACACACACACACACACACACACATATATATATATATATACACACTCACAGATACTCTTGCTTCTTGCCAAATATTACGCACGATTTCATGAGGATATATTTATAAAAATGTCGAGGCGTACGACCCAATCAACATAAATATTAAACTGTGTACTGTCGAGGGTCGAACGACACGAACCATAGATGCATCTATTAAACTGCCGAGGCGAATGGTCCACTCCCATGAGAGTGTGGTACATAAATCTTGCCGAAAAGAATGACCCGATCCCATTAGAATAAAAAGTTTAAACGGGTCCTTGACCCCCACTCACAAATGAACATGTGAGTTATAATTTTTAAGGAAAAGTATTAGATGACAACACATAACACGTGAGAAATCCGTAAGGGGAACATCATTATTCCGTGGAAAATCATAAAACTCGCGAAAACTCTACAATAGCAAGTCCATGATGTGCTCGTGTAGTGCCTCTAGGTGTTGCCTAATAGGAAATAACTGTAATCATCTAACCTCACTAATGGCAGTCTCCTCAGTTGATGAAATTCAGTGAGCCTCTCTAGCACCTGTATATACTCAGGCTTCCTAGAGTTTCTAATCGCAGACAGGTAGTGCATAGCAAGACCGTCAAGGGGCAATCCAAACATAACCTCCACATCATGTAGCGTGATGGTCGCCTCGCCGATAGGAAAATGAAATATATGTGTCTCTGGCCTCCAACACTCGATCAGAGCCATGATCAATTGCCAGTCAAACTATAATCGGCCGACCTCGATGACTCACTAAAATCCAGTCCGAGTCAGGCACGTGACAGTGCGGTAATGTAGCAGGTTCTCCCTGATAAGCTCCCAAAAATCATCAATGCATCACGAGTGGAAGTTATGACTAAGTAAATATCCATCCCATATAGGCGATGACTTATGGCCCGCCTGGAATTTAAGTGGCTCACGTGAAATGGGACCAAGAAGAACAATCGGGTGATCCATGATCATATCTGTACATTAAATAATATTAATTAAATGTATGTTGTTGTCTTATTTTTTCATAATGAAAAATTTATTTATTACTGTTGTTTGAGATTGTTTGGAGAATTATATAAGTGTGTTTATTACTGTTGTTTGAGATTGAAAGATTTATTGATTGTTTATTTAATTCACAATGATTTATACATTAGTTTTATAGATTTGACGATAATAATTCGGCAGTCTCCTTTGTACTAATAATTATTCAAATTTGTATTTGTCAATCAAAGAACCCCATAATATTTTTATTTGTTTAACTTCTCAAAATAACTTAAAATATTTTGTTGATTAACTTGATACAAAGTATTATTAATTATTTATTCAATTCGTAACAATTTATACGTTAGTTTTTTAGATGTGACGACAAAAATTTGGCAGCAGATTATTTGTACTAATGATTATTTATATTTTTATTTGTCAGTCAAAGAATAGTAAGTATTTTATTTTTTTAACTTTTCGGAATATATTGAAATATTTTTATTAATTAATTTGATATAAAGTACTATTTAGCCTTTATCTAATTCATAACAATTTATACGTTAGTTTTTAGATTTCACGAAAACCTTTCTGCAGAATCTCCTTTGTACTGACCACTATCCAACATTCACTTTGTCCCTCAAAGAACCCTAAAATATTTTTTTTTTAACTTGTCGTGTTCTAATTGATTAGTATATTATCATACTTTTAGTTCAACAAAGGAAATACAACAGAGGACTACGTTTATGGAAAAATAATAATTATTGTTCAACATTTAATATACAATTATTTAAATTCAATTACACAAATAAACTCAATCATATTGTTAATAAATGATAAGGTTAGAAATATTCTTCAATTAAACAATATTCAACAAAATTAATAAATACCATAAATTCTACCGCAATTTCAAAAATAGAAAACAATAATACAAATACAACAATATATCACAAAAAAAAACATGGAATTATAAATAATGCTACTTTTTTATTTTGGATGTTAAAAAATCAGATGTTTTTTAAATTTATGGAATTAAAAAAAGAAATATAATCCAAATTTCCTTTAATTTATGGAATTTATAAAACAAAACAAATAATCCAAATTTTTCTGTTATTTATAGAATTAAAATAAAACTGTGAATTGCTTTTTCTGGAATTAAAAAAATAGAAATTCACTAACCAATCGATATTTGTAACAAGTTGTCTGCTTGTTTTTATTACTTTCGCCACATTTTCCCTGTTTGATTCTTTACATATGTGTATTTGTGGTTACATGACTTACGGGGGTGGTTGGTTTGGTTTCCGAGATGGTTTGGATTGAATTGGGACTCTTAGTCCAAAGGTTGGAGGTTTAAGTTGTAAGAGTTGACCGGAGTTTGATTTTTGTGTAGACGACCCTAGAATGGTGTTTTGATGGTTCCAATAGATTCGTATAGTAATTTTAGACATAGGCGTATATTTGGATTTGGATTTGTAGGTCCGTAGGTTAATTATGTGCTTTTTGGCGAAGGTTGAAAAGTTGAAGGTTTGGAAGATTCATAGGTTTAACCGGGAGTCGACTTTGATAATATAGGGTTCGGATTATGATTCCGGGAGTTGGAATAAGTCCATTGTGTCTTTTGAGACTTGTATGCAAATTTAAGGGTTTTTCCGAATTGTTTTGGCATGTTCGACTTAAGTTTTGAATTTGGAAGTTTGGATTAGTTCCTTAGGCTTGAATTTGAGGTGCGATTCATGGTTTTGATTTTGTTTTGTGTGATTTGAGGCCTCGAGTAGGTTCGTATTATGTTTCGGGATTGGTTGGTGTATTTGGACGGGGTCCTGAGGGGCTCGGGGGTATTTCAAATTAATTTCAAATCATTTGAATTGTATTGCATTGCTGAAGTTTTGCTAAGTCATACGCAGGTCCCTTGAAAGCGCAAATGCCAGATTTGGGCAGGAGGAGTTGTGTCCGCAGATGTAGAATTTGGGTCGTTGGAGCGAAGCTACTTCTACGATGTTTGATGCGCCGGAGCGCTATCACACATGCGGCTGGGTGTCTGCAGAAGAAGAAGGTCGGGACTTAAGTAAGGATCGCAAATGTGGGCCTTTGACCGCATATGCGGCTGATTGTCCGCAAATGCCGAAATCACTGGGCAGACTATATGAATTCGAGAGTTTGGTCATTTTTTATTATTTGGAGTTGTAGAGCTCGGCTAGAGGTAATGTTTGGAGATGATTTCACTACAATTAAAAAGTAAGTAAAGTTTATTTAATTTTGATGTTAGGTATTGATTACCCATGGGCTATTACATCTAGTTTATGTGAATTAAAGGTGAAAATTAGGAATTTTTTACAATGGTTTTGGAGAGGGAAAAATTGATTGTTTGAGGGTCGATTTGAGTAAAGATTTGGATAAAACACATATATTTGCACTCGTATCGGAATGAATGTTCGGAATTTGTATGTTTTGACGGATTCCAGGGTGGGTGCCCGGGGTTGACGCTTTGGGTTGACTTTGTATAATTGAGGCAAGATCATAACTTTATTGTTTGGGATTGTTTCCTATGGCTTTTATGGATGATATTAAGTTTTTCTAATGGTATAATTGAGTCAACACCCGTCGCTCGAAGATCGATTCGCATAAGAATGGGTTTTTGGAGTATTGATTCACGCGCTTTGAGGTAAGTAACATATCTAAACTTTTTTTTAGGGTAATTATCCATGTGAACTATAATACTTGGGATGTATTGGGGGTGACACACATTTTAGGTGATGGGTATGTGTGCGTATATCGGGGTATTCATGATCCGAATAAACTTCACACTATTGTGAGACTAGTTTGCTTTCATGCCTCATTATACCCGTGTTTTCTCTACTTGCATGATTAATTGAAATTTCATGTTAGAAATCATGTCTAGGCTATGTGCTTAATTGTTTGAGACATAATAGAGTTATACTTGTTGTTTGAGCTATTTTCCTTGATTGTAGTCATATTCTCAGTCATAATGTTTCATCAGTATATTATATCTCAGGGTTTGTACCTTATTTGTATGTCATATCACATGTTGTTGATGCCTTCCATATATGATACTATTTGGGCAGAGTTCTTTGAGACGTGAGCCATTGAGGCTTGAGCGGTTGATGACTGATGTGGGCCATAGAGCCACATTGTGATTTTATGTTGGATCGGGTTGCACGCCGCAACGAATTGATATTTGGATTGGGTTGCACTCCGCAATAGTTATATTGATTCTTGATTAGTGCTTGGCTAAAAAGATCCGCCCTCCGTAGTTTGATATTATAGAGAGCACAGGCACATGGTTATATATGTTCTTTGGAGAGGGGCATTTGTGCCAGGCACTGTCGCACCCTGTTTTCTCGCAAAAGAGGGTTTCGACATCTAACAACTCTTTTCAATGGTATTAAAAGAAAAGAGTCACCGCCTAATGATTTTTTTGGTGCGTTAGGACACCTATTTGTGAATGACTCTGTTTTAGCTAGTCCGTGTCACCAAAGATCAGGTAAGGGCTCAAATTATCTCAAAGAGAAGGTGTTGGAAACTCTTCGAGGTCCACAACTATGGGTTCCGACCGAATTTTATGATATGTGAGGATTATTGAACTATAGTTATCCTATGTGATCATGTAAATTTGTAAGGAGTCCAAAACATTCAATTACAAGGTGAAACAAGTATTAAGTAGACTGCATATGTGAAAGAAGTGGGTTATAATTGATACAACCTTTGAAGATTACAAGACATATCCTATTTTGACCTACGTTTGCACAAATAGGTGTATAAATAGTTACTATGGGGGGTCCTAAATTTTTTAGCCTAAAGGATCACCTCGTGCAACATAAATAATACTTCGCAACTTTCTTAAATATAAGGGTTGCTCATATTATTCAGCGAGTACAGACTATCATCTCCTGCTACCCAATTACCATCTTGAAGTTTTTTACCTAAGAGCGTTTTGGTTCAATTCTAAATTATGTCCTATGCGTGCTTTACCCGTCCCATGCCTATAGTCCAGGAGGCTTTGAACCTACTACTTTGGCAGTTTTAGAATTTCTTAGGCTTCTCAAAATGATAAAATTAGGCGCGTAGTCAAAACAATTAAGACTGCACATAATCAACACTTAAAGGCTGAAGTTGGCCTCCGCATATAGACATAGATGCACACACGCAAGTAGGTGGACAGTTCTAAGCGACATTCAGTGTCACGACCCAAATTCGTAAGAGGTCGAGACTGTACCTAACGCCCCCGTTAGGAAAGCCCACAAGTAAAACTACTAATTATTTACCCCTTTTAAACATATTTAACACGAAAATTCCTTATTTTTTAGAGAACAGTTTAAATTAGCTTTTATGCAACTGTGACAAGTATTTTTAAACAAAATGCCAACATAATAAGTACATACTCTACGATGATAGAAATGACGAGTACAACAATACATAAATGCTATAAATCCCCCAAACCCGGCGTCACAAGTACATGAGCAATCTAGAGAATATACAAAACTACTAAAACTATTGTCTGAAAGTGATAGACAGGAATAGTAAATAAGATAGAATGAGACTCCGATGTTGTGGATCATAGCAAGGCAAGTAACGCACCACTAAGTCTCTGTAAATGATCGACTACATGCCTGCGTGACCACTAGTAGAACATGTCTCAGTACCCGCACATCAGTGCAGAAGTGTAGCATGAGTACGAAAAATAACATGTACCTAGTAAGTATCTAGTCTAACCTCGAAGAAGTAGTGACGAGGGATCGACTTGACACTTACTAGAGGTCAACAATAATTATATAAGTGCATAAAATAGACATGGTGAGCACACAACAGGTATCAATGAAATAAATCAAAGAAACTACAATAAATACAACAAGAGTCTGTATCACATCACCAACATCTCATAACTAGCCCTGAAGGCACTAACTCAATTACCCAAACTGGAACCCATTTCGATTATTAAGCATGAAGTTGCTGAGGCGAACGACCCGATCCCACAAGAATAATGGTACTCAGTATTGCCGAGACGAATGACCCGATCCCATAAGAATAATGGTACTCAGTATTGCCGAGACGAACGACCCGATCCCATAAGAATAGAGTTACCATCATAGTGCCGAGGCGAACGGCCCGATCCCATAAGAGTGGTTTTGTCATACTACCGAGGCGAACGGCCCGATCCCAATAGAGTAGAGAAATTTACCTCGCCCGCGGATGTACTTGCAAGGCGAGAAGACATGGATTTTCATAGTTTATTAAGTATTTCCCAATTTTTTGAAATAAGAAGGCTAAGTTGATATTCGAAAACTTAAATCCCTAGTCTCATCCCTAATCGAGGCAATTAATAAGCATAATAAAAATAATAGTACAATTAGGAGCATGATGTGAATCTAAGTTTTCCCGAACATATCATGGAATATAGCTATGCACAGACTCTCATCACTTCGTGCGTATGTAACTCCCCACACAAGTAACACACAACAATAATACGCCTAAGGGGATGAGTTCCCTCTTACAAAGTTAGGCAAGAGACTTACCTCGGTCCCAAATCCTCAATACGAATCTCCAACCTCACTAGAATCCTTCAAACGATGTTCAAGGCTCCGAAACTAATCAAAAGTCATATAAACTAGTAAATATATGCTCAAGGTCCATATTTTAGCTTTTATAGTAGTTACCCAACTCAATTTGGAAGATTAATGAAATTCCTCTCCGGGCCCACGTGCTCGGATTCTGGAAATTTTGAATATAATTGTTACCCATGAAGTCCAGAACTAAAAAATATAATTTGTTCCCATTTCTATCACCAAATTCGTGGTCAAATCCCAAAATTTACCAAAACACTAGGTTCTTCACAAATCCCACAAGTTTTCGTAATTTTTCCATGTTTAATCTACCTAAAATACGTTGAAAATGGGTGGGAGTTACTTACCTTAGGATATTGATGAGAATCCCCCTCGAATGTGCTCTCAAAATCGCCCAAGACTAAATGAAATGTGAGAAAAAATAGCCTAAGCCTCGGATTAAAAGGCCTCATTGCCTAGCATTTCCGCTTCTACGGACCTTGGGTCGCACCTGCGAAACATCCATCGCAGGAACGGTCCTCACCAAGCTTGTCCAAGTCCGCTTCTATGGAAAAGAATGCGCACATGCGCATCTGCGGAGATGGTCCGCATCATCGCACTCACGCCTGCAGAGAAATTGTAACACCTTGTACCTTATTGTTTGGATGCATCATAGTAAAACCATATTAGTTAGAAGAGAGTAAGGTCATATATGAAGCTATATATGTAAGACCCCGTAAGTTTATTGAATTTTGAAAACGTTATATATTGCCTTGATATGGTACTTTCTTTTAAGAGAAACATTCTTTTGTAAATGTTGGATAAATATGATTATCAAAAGTTATTAATATAATATTTTTTGATAAGTTTTAGTTAAACACATGATATGAGGAAACTTTTAAAGAATATTTTATGTATTATAAGAAAAGAAATTACTTTCTCATAAGAAAAGTATATTTTTACCCATTTTAGAGTTAATAGTACAAAAATATTTGTGCTCTTGATATTAGGTTGACAAAAACTAGATTTGAAAAAATTACATAGGTGTCAATAAGTAGTCATGCATTATTTTATTAATGAGTCAAGTTATTAATGTAATGTGGAATGTAGAGTATAATATTTTATGTTATTTATACCATACACTTACATATATTCCAAAAGTAGCAAGTTACATTCCTCTTGTTTTTGATTCAATGAAGTACAAAAAAAAGTCTTGTTCCTTCTTTCTATTTTAACGAAGAAGAACAGTAGTCTTAATCGGAGGTCCCTTTTATCAAATTATCTCAATTGAAGTAAGGTGTAGGGAAGATTTAAAGAAGGAGATCTTCTACGAGCTCGTATAAGTAATTAAGGTATGTTAAGGCTAATCCTTCCTTCTTTTGGCATGATCCAAGTAATAAAACGTAAATATAATATTATTCTATAAGTGATTCTACTCTTAGTAGTTGAGGATCTCTATGTTATTCATTCCTATAAAATGATGCTCAAAGCATGTCTAAGCATGTTTTTAAGTCCCTATTGAGGCATACGATATAGATGTTAATGTTCCGAATAGAATGTTATATGCATCTTCATTTACCACCGAGTTACGGATGGTCGGACGGTTATGCATTTACCACCGAACTACGGACGGCTGGGCAGTTACGCATTTACCACCAAGCTACGATCGGTCGGGCAGTCATGCATTTACCACCATGCTACCGCCGGTCGGGTTGTTACCACTGATCAGCTGGGCAGTTAACATCATGATAATGATGTATTCAGAACTATGGTATTGTAGCTATATATATGTATATACGAGATTGAACTTATTATGCATGTTATGGCCCTTAGTGGCAGGTCAGATGTTGTAGGTTGATTCTTATCCCTCTTAGTAATAGTGTCTTATTTTTATGTTTCATTCCTGCCTTACATACTCGTTACATTCTTCGTACTGACATTCTTTTATCTGGCAGCGTTTTGCTTCATGCCACGCAGGTGTAGGTAGATGAGGCGTGGATCGTCCACTGTAGGCAGCCTCCAGATATCAGATTTTTGTTGGGGAGCTCCACTTCTTCCTAGAGTATTGCCGAGTTAGGGTTTTATATATGTTATTTTATTTTATGAGGATGTCGGGAGCCCTGTCCTGACTTTTATATTATGGTCATATTTTCTTAGAGGTTTTGCAGACAATATCATATGTATAGTTTTGGGTATGACATGTCAACGGCCTTAACGGCCCCTATGTATCTATATAAATCTTTTTGAATTAGTTATGCGAGTTAAGTTTTAATATTATTCCTTATATATATAGATGTGGACTGTAATGACCCGTGACAAGTATGATAGTAAACAAGGATAAGGTATGTGTCACTCGGTTGAGTAGGCCCTGGGTGCTAGTCGTGGCCCTCCGATTTGGGTCATGACAGAAATGCCCGCTCCTGCGACCCCAAGCGTTCTTGGCCTAGCCCACACATGTGACCACTTGCCTCACACCTGCGATCCCGCAGGTGCGGTAAACCCTCCTCTTCTGCGACCACTGGCCAGTCTCCTCCAGGCCACTTCTGCGATCGATGGGCTGCTTCTGCGAGCTCGTACCTGCGGCCAAATCCATGCCGTTGCAAACGTACTAGATCGGAAGCCATCATCAGTTCCCCCATGTCCAAATCTGAGTCCGAATTTGAATCTGATTCTAATCCGTTTTGCATCCGGGGCCACCAGGACCCCATCCAATTACATTCACACATCCAACAACATAAATTCGGCATGAAACTCAAAAAGTTCTAAAACCACTTTCTCGCGTTCGATTCCTATCAAATCAACTCGGAATGATGCTAAATTTTGCGTGCAACTCATAAATCATCATACGGAACTATTTCCATGCTTGGAATCCAAAACGAACCTCGATAACACTAAAAACTACTCCAAACCAAACTTAAAGAACTTGAAAATCCTTCAATGCGTCAACTTCCAATATTAAGTGCTGAAACACTCCCGGATCATCCGTAACTCAATCTGAACACACGCCCAAGTCCAGAATCATCATGCAAACCTATTGGGATTGTCAAATCCTGGTTTTGACGTTGTTTACTCAAACATTAACTCAAGTCAAACTTAACCATTATAGGCTAATATTAAGGAACTAAGTGTTTCGATTTCAACCCGAACCCTTTCAAACCTAAACCAATCATCCCCGCAAGTCATTAAATAGTAAAAGCATATGTGGAAAGTCTTAATTAGGGGAACAAGGATCTAGAAAGCAAAATGACCGGCCAGGTTGTTACATTTAGATTATTAGGCAGGTAGCAGTAGGTAGACATGCATGATGTCAAGAATGTATTGAATTATTCAAGACCTATAATAATGATTTTTATGTGATTAAATGATTCAACAGTTGACATAAAGCTCTATAGGCAATATTTCTGGGCAGATTATCTTGACAAATCACTTGATTTTAATACATAATTCTATAAAAATCCTATAGGCATGATCTCTACATGATTTTGCGTCTGGGTAGTGAACTTATTAAAGGCACAAAATTACTCATTTTTGTCCTATATGCATGCTTTCTAGGTGAGTAGTAACATTCTATAGATATGCTCTCTAAATAGTTGGTGTATGGGCAGCAAAATAGTTAAGAACACATACTTTTTCTATTTATTCGTATAGGCATGTTATCTAGGTGAGCTATGTGATAAGAATAGTAACAAGGGCAGTTTTGATTAATCAAATTGAGGTCCTATAGACATGGTATCTAAATGAGTCGCGTGATTGAAAGAAATACGGGAAAGCATGCATTTCCAGCCATTACATTGAGTTCTTATAGGCATGATAAATAAGTGCAACATATCCAATTTCAGACCCTATAGGCATGCTTGCTAACGTTTTCAAGTTAAGGAATTATATTAACCCTAGATCATGCTTTCTAAGTTAATAGACAAGTTAATCAACACATTGTGCAGATAATTTCCAAAGATGAGACATGGCGAGCAAATAAACAATTAGGGCCCTATAGACATGCTTTCTATTCATTCATGCGAAGATAGAGTACCCCAGTCCCCCAACTTTCACTAATCCCCAGCTATTGCTATTACAAGTTATTACATGCCCAAATGGAAGAACATATGCTTAAATATGCCCAAATTACATACAGAAATAGATACATGCCCAATAAATAGTTACAGGCCCAATGAAAATAACCCAGCGACACTTCTGGGCCTTCAGCAGTCCCATTCTTTATAAAACCAGGAGACTCAAATCACAGGCTCGCCCAAGGCAATAGACAGTTGCAAGGTACAACTCCAACAACACACTTGGATCAAAACCAGGCCCAAATGTATGACTTACTTACCCAATCGAATCCCAAACTTACCCATACAAGCAACAAACTATATATAGGATTAATTAAATAGCTTTTTGAAGTCTGCACACTGAATTCTCAAAGTTGTAGCTAATAGTAGTTTTAACTAAAACATATCGACAAGTTCGTAGGGCATACATAAGGCAGGTTCATGCTTGCATTTTTTAGGAACAAAGCTAAGGTGACAGTATTGACCAAAATGAGATATCATACTATTTCAAGTGAAGTTTCAAACATACATAGCCAGAACTAGCCTAAACACTTTTAGACAGGAGGTTGAAGCATGAAAAAACTAGTAGAGTCTTAGTGGAGCATAACATTTATACGGTATGCTTAATATGGATTCCATAAAAGAACATGTCCATTGTCAAGCAATTACTTAATTGGACAGGGAAAAACATTAGCATGCTATACATTAGTCACAATATAAGATACATATCAATTTCAAAAGTAAGACAAACAGGCATCAAATCTAGTAGTAGTTGACCACATATAGGGAAATAGGCTAGTTGTAAGGTTTACTCTAAAGGTTTTAACCAGTACTAAAGAATACAGAGGTGATCAAGTCAACAAACACATAATGGAAACAAAAATTGCATGAGAACATGTCATAATAAACAATAGAACCCTAGAAAGGTAGCATGTTAGGAATGAGTGACTTAGCAGAATACTTCCTAAGCTATCATAATAATCTAGAACAAGGAAGAGAGGCAAACATAGGATTAACCTCAAGTAGCAACATAACACAATAAACTAAATAAGTTTAGGAGAACCAAAAATCATTTATGCTAGCACATGTGATAAATACATCTCACAACTAGAATCCATGCAAGTTTAGTATCGAGACACAAGAAGGCCTCAAAGCAAGCAAAGTTACAAGCAAGGTGGCACAATGGAACATTGTTTCATAGAAAGTTTCAGAGGCATGAATACACAAAACTAATAAAATGACAAAGAGAATAAAATTGTTGTGCCCAAAGAGACTTACTAGTTGCGAATAATCAAGCAAGCAAATAAGAAGAACAGTCACAGTAGTCCTTCAATGGAAAAGAGAGCAATAGAACCCCAAAATGCAGTGCGCCAAAGTTACCAAGGGTTTCGGATGAACTCAGGGTAGTTCTCACACTAAGAAGGCCAGCTAAATATATTTCGGTGGCCTTGGCTTTCAGCCGGCCAAGAGCCAATAATTGCAGAACAATATCGAGTGGTTGAGAGTGAGAGAGAGTAATGATTTTCTGCCGGTTTTAGGGGAATTGGGGGAGGGGTTTATATAGTGACTTATTAGGAAAAACAAATATGGAAAATTAATCAAATTAAACATAAAATGGAAAGAAAAGATCTCATACAAACCCGAATCAGTAAAGGAGATGAAAGTCTCAAACCCTAGTTGGAATCAGATTTAGGGCAAATCGTTCACAAGCCCTAATCACAAAGAAATCGATAGAGACACATCATAATTATGATAATAATCCCCCTTTATAGATGTATAAAGCCAAGATCGAGTCCAAATCCATAAGGTCAAAGCTGTATCTACCCGATTCAAGAAAATTGTCCTTGCCATAGATGGACTAGTAATGAAAGCTACCATAACTGAGTATGAAGAAAAAATAAGGTAAGTGAGATTCGCATATAAAAGAGTATAAGGAAAGGGCGAAGGAAAATCCTCCAAATCTGCTAAGATTTAGTCTCTGAGGGAGGAGAGAGCGTGTAAGGGCGGCTGTGGAGAGACAAGTTAGGATTACAGTTTGGGAGTGGGTAATTAAAATAGTGGGGTGGTTGTGGGCCGTTGGTTGATGCCTTGTAGGAGTGATTCTGAGCTATGTAGATATTATGGAATTCCACTGATTTGGAGCTTTGAAGTCGCAGTAAAAGACCAAAGGATTAAGCCGGGATAGTGTTCGAGGATCGAGAACTAAGTCTGGACGTCAAAACTTGAAGTTTGTTCCGTAATCTGAGAAATCTTCACTACCACAGCACGTGGGGAGACGCGTAGGGCGCCGCACTGGTAATATTTCCTGCTCCCTATCAGAACTAGCTCTCCGAATTTCACCACTAATGCCCTACATGGTGCGTCGCCCCTTGTGCTATGTAAGTCGTACCCATTTGTTCGAATTGACCATATATTTGAACCTTGTAACGCTCGTGAGAACTTGAATTTGGTATAAACTTTGTAAAAATAGGAGTGTGGGGTGGTTGATTTGGCTTTTGAGTGGAACTAATGAAATAAGGAGAAAGATGCACTGTATTGAAAAAGTAAGACCCACTTGAATTGAATGAGAAAAGAAAAAAATGTCGTATTGTTGTGCAAAATATTCTTTGATACTGGTGACTCTTGATGTAATTGTGCTTAAAGAAGTAGGTAGTTATTGTGTATTGATGTGAAGGTGGAGTTTTGGTTTGACATAAGTATGGGGTTTTGAACAATGAAATGTATGTATTAAAGTGCTTAGGGAGGTGTAGTCACTCTTATATCTATATGTATCCTACCCGTCCTGCGGCCTACATTATAACCAAGTAAAGTCCTACTTGATCCTTGACTGAATAAGCCCGATTAGTTGAGCAGTACACTACAGGAAAGCTTATGGTACATTTTTTTACGGCTGTAACGACCCAACCGGTCATTTTGAGACAATTATTCTCGAACCCTTATTTATTGCTTCCTCTATTTCATTTTTTGGGTTTTATGACTTGCCGGAAGGATTTGTTTTTGGTTTCGAAGTGAAATGGGACACATAGTCCCTAAAATGAAAGCTTAAGTCATAAATAGTGACCGTAGTTTGAAATGTGAGAAGATGACTCCAGAATGAATTTTTGACGGTTCCTATAGCTTCGTAGGGTGATTTCGGTCTTAGGAGCATGTTCAGATGTTGAATTGGAGGTCCGTAGGTCAGTTTAGAGTTAATTGGCGAAAGTTGGAAAATGGGATGATTTTTGGGAAGTTTGACCGAGTGTGGACTTTTTATATCGGGGTCGGATTCCGATTTCGAAAGTTGGAATAGGTCCATAATGTCAATTATGACTTGTGTGCAAAATTCGAGGTCAATCGTACTTGATTTGATAGGTTTCGGTGTCAGATGTAGAAGTTTGAATCTTTAAAGTTCATAGGGCTTTAATCAATGCGCAGTTTGTGTTTTTAGCGTTGTGTGATGTGATTTAAAAGATCGACTAAGTTTGTATGATGTTTTAGTATTTATTGGTATATTTGGTTGAGGTCCCGGGGGCCTCAGGTGAGTTTCGGATGGTTAACAGATCATTTTTGGACTTAGAAGATTTTGTGGTGCTGGGCTAGTTCTGGTGTAATCGCACCTGCGCAAGGTTGACTATAGGTGCAAGCCCGTAGAAGCGAGCAATTGGGCACAGATGTGGGGCTGGGGAAATTGATGAGTGGTTGCAAATGCGACGTGAAGGCCGCAGAAGCGGAAATGGGGGAGGGTGTTGGGGAGACCAAGGCTTCCGAAGAAGCGGACGAGGGACCGCAGAAGCGCATCCATAGATACGGATATTTGCATGCAGGTGCGGAATCGGGGAGCTTAAATGAACTCCACAGATGCAGAGACTTCACCACATAAGCGGAATTTGGTGCGCAAAAGAGGAAAGCCTTGGCAGACTATATTAAATCATTTTGGACATTTTGAGCTCGGCTCGTGGCAATGTTTTAGAGCATTTTCGAGGGGTTTCTTCAGGTAAGTCCCTTGTGTTTATTTTTGATCAATAATCTTGTTTTCCCATTGATTTTCCCACCTAGTTAGTGTGTAATTAAGGTGGAAATTGGGAGTTTGAGGTTAGGTATTTGGAGAGTTAATTTGAGGAATTGAGTGGCAATTTGGTGTCTGATTTTGGTAATTTTGATATGGGTGAACTCGATATCGAATGGGTGTTCGTATTTGTGACCTTTACCCAATTCCAAGATGTGGGCCTGGGTCGACTTTGTGGGGCAATGTTTTGATTTATTGCTTAAGTCGTAGACTTATTATTTAAATTAGTTTCTTATAGTTTTATTCGCGATATATAATTGCTTTTGGCTATATTTGGGCCATTCGTAGTTGGAAAGTCGAGGGAAAGGCATTCTTACCGATTGATTGAGCGAGATTTGAGGTAAGTGACTTGTCTAACTTTGTGTAAGGGAAATCCCCTTAGGATTTGGTATTGTTGTAACAATTTGTGATATGTGAGCGTCGTGGACGTGAGGTGACGAGTGCGTACACAGGCTGATTATGAAAACATTGGATCTTGCTAATTTGTCATCTTTTGAATTTCCTTAACTGAGTTGCCTTCTTTTAAAATACATTAACTGAGTTGCCTTGGCATATGTAGTGACCATGTTTAGCCAAGTATCGCATGTCTACGTACCTTAACTCTTACTTGCAATTTGTGCAACATGCTTAGTTGAATTACCTATTTTCCTTGATTTGAATTAAATCTTTAACTGTAAGATTCTTGTAGATAATTCATTTTTCCTTCGATTACCTGCTGTATATTTACTTTGGGACTACGAGTTGGTTCCTCGAGAGATCCCCCTGTACTGCATATTACTTTGGGACTACAAGGCCTTTACTCGCGAGATCCCCCTGTACTGCATAATTACTTTAGGACTACAAGGTGTTTACTCGAGAGATCCCCATGTCTTGCATATTAACTTTGGAACTACGAGGCGGTACCTCAGGAGATCCCCATGTCATGCATATTTACATTTGGGACTACGAGGCGGTACCTCAAGAGTTACCCTGTTGTTTACTTCTATTTATTGTGCTGATATTTTTTGAAACTTCTTGTTGTTTAAATTCTCAGTTATTTCAAAATATTATTACATCTTTTGCCTTATTTTTCTTTTAAACCAGTAGGGACCTGACCTAACCTCGTCACTACTCTACCGAGGTTAGGCTTGGCACTTACTGGGTACCATTGTGGTGTACTCATAATACACTTCTGCACATCATTTTGTGCAGATCCAGGTTCTTTCTACCAGACCAGATACCAGTGAGTTGGACCGTATGTGGAGACTTCAAGGTACATCTTCCAACGTCCGCAGACCTCGGAGTCCCCCTCTATCCTTACTATGTTATTTTTCCTTGTTTTCTTTAGACTCTGATGTATAGAGACACTTAGTATTTGATCTTAGAAGCTTGTGACTTGTTTCCACTGGGTTTTGGGAGTTGTAATTATTGAATGATAGTTTTATAATTATTTCATGTGTTGATATTTGGGCTTCAGTTTTATATTATGTATTTTCGCAAATCTGTTAGGCTTACCTAGTCTTAGAGACTAGGTGCCATCACGACATCCAATGGAGGGTGAAATGGGGTCGTGACAGCGGCACATGAATGTTGTTCTGAGAGTGAGTAAATTCTTTCTATCTTGAGTTCCTAATTGTTCTTAAATTCTATTACGTGTGGAACTACTATCTATTGTTGTGTGAGGGCACTTAATTCATGAAGGAAAGGTAACGTCATTGACCTCTATGTTAGAGTAAGTGAGCGGGTTGTAAAAACTTTGTGGTGCTTTTGAGTCAAATCTTAAGCCAAGGATGTTACTTTACACTACTTAATCTGTTTTAATTATTCTTGGTGCGATGAGCTATGAGAGTTATTTTGCACTTATTGTGTGTTTTATGCCTTCTAGGACTGATTCCGAGCTATGTAGATGTTGTGGAATTAATTCGAGTGATTTGGAGCTTTGGAGTCTGAGTAAAAGACCAAAGACTTAAGCCGGAATCGTGTTCGGGATCGAGAACTAAGTCTGGACGTCAAAAATTGAAGTTTGGTTCGTACTCTGAGAAATCCCCACTATCACTTCGCGTTGGGTGACGCGTGGGGCACCGCGCTTGTACAATTGCTTGCTGCTTGTCAAAACTAGCTCTCTGGATTTCCCCTTTAATGCCCTGCATGGCGCGTCGCCCCTTGTGCTCTGCAAGCCTTACCCATTTATTTGAATTGACTTTCTATTTGAACATTGTATCTATCGTGAGCACTTTAATTTGGTATGAACTTTGTAAAGGTTGAAATGTCAGGTGGTTGGTTTGGACTTTGAGTGGAACTAATGAAATAAGGAGAAAGGTACACTGTATTGAAAAAGTAAGAGCCACTTAAATTGAAAGAGAAAAGAAAAACATGTTGTATTGTTGTGCAAAATATTCTTTGATAGTGGTGACTCTTGATGTAATTGTGCTTAAAGAAGTATGGAGTCAATGTATATTGATGTGAAGGTGGAGTTTTTGTTTGACATAAGTGTGGGGTTTTGAACAATGAAATGTATGTATTAAAATACTTAGGGAGGTGTAGTCACTCTTATATCTAAATGTATCCTACCCATCCTGCGGCCTACATTACAACCAGGTAAAGTCCTACTTGATCATTGACTGAATGGGCTCGATTAGTTGAGTAGTAGTACACTACGGGCAAGCTTATGGTACGTTTTTTTTGGCACATGAATTTTGTTTCTGAGAGTGAGTAAATTCATTCAATCTTGAGTTCCTAATTGTTCTTAAATTATATTACGTGTGGAACTACTCTCTATTGTTGTGTGAGGGCACTTAATTCAAAAAGGAAAGGTAATGTCATTGACCTCTATGTTAGAGTAAGTGAGCGGGTTGTGAAAAGTGTGTGGTGCTTTTGAGTCAAATCTTGAGCCAAGCATGTTAAGTAACAGCCCTTAATCTGTTTTAATTATTCTTGGTATGATGAGCTGTGAGAGTTGTTTGCAAAAGTCATGTCTATGTAAAGTGTAGTTTGATTGCTCAAGGACAGGAAATAGTTTATGTATGGGGTGTTGATGGTAGGCTATAATTACGTAGTTTAGTCGCATATTGCACTTTATTCATGTTTGAGCATTAATTGACATTGTTTTGCACTTATTGTGTCTTTTATGCCTTGTAGGAGTGATTCCGAGCTATGTTGATATTGTGGAATGAATTCGAGTGATTTGGAGCTTTGAAGTCTGAGTAAAAGACCAAAGTATTAAGCCGCGATCGTGTTCGGGGTTCGAGAACTAAGTTTGGACGTCAAAAATCGAAGTTTGGTCCGTGCTCTAAGAAATCCCCACTGCAGCGGCGCGTGGGGCGACGCATCGGGTGCCGTACTTGTACAATTTGCTACTGCTTGTCAGAACTAGCTCTATGGATTTCCTTACTAATGCCCTGCATGGCGTGTCGTTCCTTGTGCTATGTAAGCCTTACCCATTGGTTCGAATTGACCATCTATTTGAACCTTGTATCTCTCTTGAGCATTTGAATTTGGTATGCACTTTGTAAAAGTTGAAGTGTGGGGTGGTTGGTTTGGCTTTTGAGTGGAACTAATGAAATAAGGAGAAAGGTGCACTGTATTGAAAAGGTAAGAGCCACTTGAATTGAAAGAGAAAAGACAAAAATGTTGTATTGTTGTGCAAAATATTATTTGATACTGGTGACTCTTGATGTAATTATTCTTAAAGAAGTAGGGAGTTAATGTATATTGATGTGAAGGTGGAGTTTTGGTTTGACATAAGTGTGGGGTTTTGAACAATAAAAATTATGTATTAAAGTACCTAGGGAGGTGTAGTCACTCTTATATCTAAATGTATCCTACCCGTCCTGCGGCCTATATTACAACCAAGAAACGTCCTACTTGATCCTTGACTGAATGGGCTCGATTAGTTGAGTAGTACACTACGGGAAGCTTATGGTACATCTTTTGCGGCACATGAATGTTGTTTCTGACAGTGAGTAAATGCTTTTTATCTTGAGTTCTTTATTGTTCTTAAATTCTATTACGTGTGGAACTACTCTCTATTGTTGTGTGAGGGCACTTAATTCATGAAGGAAAGGTAATGTCATTGACCTCTATGTTAGAGTAAATGAGCGGGTTGTGAAAAGTGTGTGGTGCTTTTGAGTCAAAGCTTGAACCAAGGATGTTACGTTACGGTGCTTAATCTATTTTGATTATTCTTGGTGTGATGAGCTATGGGAGTTGTTTAAAAAGGTCATGTCTATGTGAAGTGTAGTTTGATTGCTCAAGGACAGGCAATGGTTTAAGTATGGGGTGTTGGCGGTAGGCTATAATTGCGTATTTTAGTCGCGTATTGCACTCTAATTCACTGTACTTTATTCATGTTTGAGCTTTAATTGATACTGTTTTGCACTTAATTGTATGTTTTATGCCTTGTAAGAGTGATTCCGATCTATGTAGATATTGTGGAGTGAATCTGAGTGATTTGGATCTTTGAAGTCTGAGTAAAAGACCAAAGGATTAAGCCGGGATCGTGTTTGGGGGTCGAGAACTAATTCTGGACGTCCAAAATTGAAGATTGGTCCGTACTCTGAGAAATCCCCACTGTCGCGGCGCGTAGGGCACCGCGCTTGTAGAATTTCCTGCTGCCTGTTAGAACTAGCTCTCTGGATTTCCCCATTAATGACTTGTATGGCGTGTTACCCCATGTGGCGCGCTTGTGCAATGGTTAGAGAGTTATTTTCCTATTTCGGCTAGGAGAAAGTGATTTCGTCTGGGGCCGACCCTACTCGGTATAAATACATGAAAACATGTTATTTTCTAGACTTTTGATACATATTCGACCTAAGGAGGCTAAGGATAAGTTGGAAGAACATGAGCACAAGGATTTCATCATTGCGTCCTCACTCAAGACCCGAGTTTGGATTGAATTTATATTTTCCTTTATTTTAATTTTATTTGTGACGAATTACTCCATATCTATGGAGTAGTTCCATTTACGGTTTGATGGATTTGGTGTATTGATGATTGTTTGTGGATTATAACTTCATTTTTATGTATTCAATCATTTTGTAAGATTTAATTATTGCATCTTTATTCACTAGTTCATGTAATCGAGAGAGGCATAACTCCTGATAATTTTGCATTATATTGTTGATTAAGTTCCTAGATTCTTGTAAGTAATCGAAAGAGGCTAGTTGAATCATTCATTAAACCTAGTTAGGATAATAATCGAAAGTGATTTTCCTAAAGACTAATCCACTACGCTTTCTTGCATATCTTCATGTGCTTAAATTGGTTCATGTCACGAGGTTAAGACTTAATCGAGAGAAGCGTTTTTGCTGAACATTTGAACTAATAATTGAGTGAATTCGAGAGACTCACTTGAACCTTAGAAGTGAATTATCTAGAGTTAGATTCCACACAATTAACTTGCACCTATCCTATCAACCCATATTTTCTCCCACTGATAACTTCCTTCCTTATCTTTGTTTCGATTGTCATTAGACAATAGTTTTAGACTCTTAGTAAATTTTAGTTAGCAATCATATAAATCTCAATTGTTGATTATCTTGGATAACAATCAAGCTAGAAACTACGTGAATACTGTTTAAATCTAATCCTTGTGGATACGATATTATACTATATTATATTTGATTAGCGAGCATAATTTAAGTGTGTGTTCTGAGCTCGTCATTGATCATCTGAGATTAACGGCAAGGATTCAAGAGAGACGGGATGAGTCAGGAGATAGGTATAGGGTAATGGATCGCTGGTATTGGGCTAGGGGTTATTGGGCTAAAGTTTTGAAGTCTGGGATAGTGAATTGGGTCCGAAAATTGGACTGATTTAAACCAGATTTTAAATAAAAGAAATTAAGGAAAACATAAATTAATAAAATAGAAAAATAAATATAAAAATATTATCTATGCAACTACGTATTTTAAAAATATTAGCTGAATATTGTAAAAATATAAAATAAATATTTTGACCCCAAATAAATAATAAACGCAATTAATTATAAATTATAGGCTATCATTACAAAAATATATAAATAGTATAAAAATACAAATATAATTATATAAAATAAAGTAAAATATTATAAAATATGCAGGTGGGTTAATTAATTTAAATCACTCAAATTAATTTGAGAAATAATTAGTAAATATTGAATAATTTAAACAATGCAAGAAATTAATTTTACATGCTTTAAAAATTATAGAAATTACTTATATGACCCATATAGGTTGGGAAATAGTGCAAAATAATATTTTAGAAGTATATGAAGCACTTTATAAAATATGAGGGCAACATTGGGTATCAACAACTTCCCCTCTTTATCCGAAAATGATGAAAGAATTGTCGGGTAAAGAAAATGATGACTAATTTTGTCCGAATGAACGAGGATGAGGTATTTTAAAAATGGGGGCCGAAACCTGGTTCTTGATTTGCCTACATATCCATGGTAGTATGGGAATCAGGTCGTGTGTAGTTCTAGGCGAACGAAACCGATGAAGTCGTTATAAGAAGGGTCATACGTTTCGAAGAATAATTTTCTCTGGGTAGAGCAATGTCAAAAGTAGTGGATAATTTCAGGTGGAGCTGTGGACGCGAAATTTAGTATTATGGGTATTCAAGCCAACTGTTCGGGCGGTTACAGAATAAAGAATAATCAATTGTTGGTCATCGGTTACATTTGAAATAATCAAAGTATGTGAACGTTGTGAACGAAAACTGGAGCGAGAATTACTCCTGTTTGTAAAACGGTTACCTCCCAAGTTACCTACATTAATTAAAACACGATGCGCGCAAACATATGTAGTTATTGCGGAAATTTAAACATAATGTGAATTCCCTTCGGACCATGAGAGTTGTTTTTTAGACGATGGGGATGCTGTCCTTAGACTATGACATCCTGGGCCATGGAGAGTATGATAAGGGATTCCCAGGCCATGAAATTGTGTCCTTGGTCCATGAGAATGGTGCCTCTAGACTATGATGCCTTTGAATAATTATTTACAGTTTTGAGAGATCCTCATGCCATGGAAGGATGTCTTCGGGCTATGCGAACGACGCCTTAGGACTGTGACTCATTCGGACAATGTGGCGATGTTTCAGCCCATGAAAATGCAAAGATGCGGTGATACCGATTGCTTGATAGAGGGAACAGGTGATGCTCAGTCGTATGCGAGAATGAGACAAGGCAGCACTTAGCCTTGTATGAGATGGGGGCATTGCTTAGCCTATACAGGGAAATGCAGTTCTTAGTCTTATGCAATAATGGAGGCAGTGCTTAGCCTCATGCAATGTAATAGAGACAGTTCTTAGTCTCATGCAGTGTAATGAAGGCAATGCTTAGCCCTATGCGGAGAAAGACAACATTTACCCTCATGCAATGTAATGAGGGCAGTGCTTAGCCTTATGTAGAGAAAGGCAGCGTTTAGCCTTATGCAATGATGGAGGCACTGCATAGCCTCATGCACTTTAATGGAGACAATGTTTAGCCTTATGCAATGTAATGAGGGCAGTGCTTAGCCCAATGCAGAGAAAGTCAGTGTTTTGCCTTATGCAATGATAGAGGCAGTGCTTAGCGTAATGCAATATAATAGAGACAGTGTTTAGCCTCATGCAATGTAATGAGGGTAGTGATTAGCCCTATGCAGAGAAAGGCAGCATTTAGACTTATGCAATGATGGAGGGTGCTTAACCTCATGTAATGTAATGGAGACAATGCTTAGTCTCATGCAATATAATGAGGGCAATGCTTATCCATATATAGAGAAAGGCAGTGTTTAGCCTTATGCAATGACGGAGGCAGTCCTTAGCCTCATGCAATGTAATGGAGATAGTTATTAGTCTCATGCAATATAATAAGGACAGTTCTTAGCCCTATGCGGAGAAAGGCAGCGTTTAGACTTATGCAATGATGGAGCCTATGCTTAGCCTCATGAAATGTAATGGAGATAGTGTTTTGTCTCATGCAATGTAATGAGGGAAGCGCTTAGTCCTATACAGAGAAAGGAAGTGTTTAGCCTTATGCAATGATGGAGAAAGTGCTTAGCCTCATGCAATGTAATGAGGGAAGTGCTTCGCCCTATGCAAAGAAAGCTATGATTGAATGCAATGAAGGAAAGTGATTCTTAGCTTGACCCATTTGGGCTTGGCAGTCTCCATTTGCGTGGAGATAGGGCTCCTATTATATAGGCTTTTCAAGTATGCTTGTTGACGCTATGCTTGCATCCAAAGAAATATTGTAAGTATATTTGTTTTGGGGGGGAGGGGGGAGATCAGTTCGTGCTTTCGATTCTTCATTTCTTCCTTGCTCATTTCTTAACACCTCACTTGAGTCACCCTGTGTAACATCTGACTATTACAGAAGTGAGGTTTTTGAAAATATGCATTTTCATTAATTTATTTGTAATAAAGGCAGTGGTTTAAAAGATAATGCACAAAAACAAATAATTCGGTCAAATCATAGGTCGTGACATGCTTTGAGACAGTGTGACATCCTTATCTTGGAATTTTGAGGACTCCCTCAAAATTCTATCCTAGTTTGATGCATACTTCTGGCGATACTCGTTTGGCGATGAGATTGATGAAACTCGAAATCTTGCCCCAGTTTCTGACTGTAGAGGGGAATGAAGCTTTTATAATTATGTGACCAAACCTATAGGCCTACCTACGTATCCCCTCTTAAACGGGAATCATGTCAAACATAGTTCATGTTACATCAAAAGAAAGTGCAAATACAATCTCAAACGTAATATCTCTTGAAGGCGTCTGAATTGATAGGTTTTGCCATATCTCTCCATCTATTTCTGCAAGTATGAGTGCTCCTCCTGTCAGTACTCGATGGACCTTGGAAGGACCTTTCCATTCTATTCTGGTATAGTTACTGTGACACACTGCGTTCATCCTTTTATCGTTATTGAGGGACAATTGTTCATACCGGTTCTGTACTCATTCTGCATCGCTGAGCTAGACCTCCTGTATGATTCTCAGGGAAGGGATTTCTAACTGGGTAGGTATAACGACTTTAGTACCATAGACCAATAAATAGGGAGTTGCCCAAGTTGATGTACGGACTGTGGTGCGGTATCCGAGTAGAGAAAACAGTAGCTTCTCGTGCCACTACTTGTAGTTGTCCACCATCTTCCTCAATATTTTCTTGATGTTCTTGTTGGTAGCTTCTACGACTCCATTCATTTGTGGACTATATGTTGTTTTAGTTCCAGTGCTTAATTTTGAATGTTTTATACATGGCTTTCATCAAATCACTGTTGAGATTGGCAACATTATCGGTAATAATTGATTTAGGCACTCCGAATCGGCAAACGATATGAATCAAGATAAAGTTTTCTACTACCTTCTTAGTTACAACTTTATAGGAAGTGGCTTCGACCCATTTTGTGATGTAATCTATGGTCACCAAGATGAATCTGTGTTCGCTGGAATCGGCGGGTTCAATTGGTCCCATGACATCCATGCCCCAGGCGGAGAAAGGCCAGGGTGAACTTGTCGCATTGAGTTCATTAGGTGGTACTAGTATCATATTAGCATACACCTGGCACTGGTGACACTTCTGTACATATTTGATGCAGTTAGTCTCCATAGTCATCCAGAAATATCCTGCCCTTAATATCTTCTTGGCTAGAACAAATCCATTCATGTGAGGTCTGCAAGTTCCGACACGTATCTCTTCGAGCAACCACGATGCTTCCTTTTCATCGACACATCTTAGCAGACACAAGTCGGGAGTCCTTCTATATAGAATTCCTCTTCTTTGAAAGAAGTGGTTGGATAGTCTCCGAAGTGTGCGCTTCTGGGTATGTGTAGCATTTGTAGGGTATTCTCCTTTTTCCCAAATACTCCTTAATATTGTGAAACCACGGATTCCCATCGAACTCTTCTTCAACATGAGCACAGTAAGCTAGCTCCTGACGTATTTCTTTTGGGATGAGATCAATATAGTTATTGTCTGGATGCTGAATCATGGAGGACAAGGTAGCCAGCACATCCGCGAACTCGTTCTGAATTCTAGGAACATGTTTGAACTCTATCTTTGTGAACCTCTTGATCAAATCTTGAACACAGTGTAGGTATGGCAATATCTTGGTGTTCTTGGTGGCCCATTATCCGATTACCTGATGTATTAGCAAATCTAGATATCCAATTACCAGCAACTCCTGAATATTCATGTCGATAGACAATTTTAGTCCCAAAATGCAAGTCTCATATTCCACCAGATACAAGATAATGTTGACCGATTTCTGATACTAACATAGCTCTAATGCCCACTCCTTTGAAGTTTGCGGCTCCATCAAAAAACATCCTCCAACCGTTGTATGCTTTAGCAATATCCTCCCCGATAAAAGATACCTCGTCATCGAGAAAATACATCTTCAATGGTTCGTATTCTCCATCCACGGGGTTCTCTTCCAGGTGATCGGTCAATGCTTGCTCATTGACTATCCTCTGAGTCACAGAGATGATGTCGAACTCACTTAGTAGTATTTTCCATTTTGCTAGCTTGCCCGTAGGCATATGTTTTTGAAAGATGTATTTTAGCGGATCCATCCTTGATATGAAGTATGTTGTATATGCACAGAAATAATGTCTCAGTTTCTGGGCTATCCATGTTAGGGCGCAATAGATATGTTCCAATAAAGAATACCAAGCTTCGTAAGATGTGGACTTCTTGCACAAATAGTATATCGCTTGTTCTTTCCTTCCGGTTTCATCTTGTTGTCCCAAAATACAACCAAAGGTTTCATCCAACATGGACAGGTATAGTAGCAAAGGTTTCCTAGGTTAAGGTGGGGCCAACACATGTGGTTTGGAGAGATACTCCTTGATTTTATCAAAAGCCTTTTGGCACTCTTCAGTCCAACTTGTCGCAGCATCCTTCCTCAGCATCTTGAAGATTGGCTCACATATTACCGCTGACTGTACTATAAAGCAACTAATATAATTGAGACGGCCTAAGAAACGCATTACATCCTTCTTGTTCTTCGGTGGTGGTAGATCGTGAATATCTTTGATCTTTGACGGGTCCAACTTAATGCTGCAGTGATTGACTATGAAACCTAACAACATCCCTACAATAACTCTGGAAGCACATTTTGCAGGATTCAACTTCAGATTGTACTTTCGTAGTCGGCCGAAAAACTTTCTCAGGTCTGCTATGTGATGCGAACTCTTCTTAGACTTAATGATGACATCATCCACGTACACCTCTATTTCCTTATGTATCATATCATGAAAGAGAGTAGTCATGGCCCTCATGTAGGTTGCCCCGGTGTTCTTCAAACCAAACGACATCATCTTGCAGCAGTATATTCCCCAAGATGTGATAAAGGTTGTCGTTTCTGCATCCTCTTCGTCCATCCAGATCTGGTGGTATCATGCGAAGCAATACACGAAGGATTGGAGTTCATGCTTGGTGCAATTATCAATCAATATGTGTATGTTGGATAGCGAAAACTCATCCTTAAGACTTGCTCTGTTCAGATCTCGATAACCAACACACAACCTGACTTTCCCACCCTTCTTTGGTACCGGCACAATGTTGGCTAGCCAAGTTGGATACTCGACCACTCGAAGGACCTTAACTTTGATTTTATTGGTAACTTCCTCTTTTATCTTCAAACTCATATCTGGCTTGAATTTTCTGAGTTTCTGCGTTATCGGCGGACACATAGGATTGTGTAGGTATCTTGTGGGCCACTATGGATGTGCTCAATCTCGTCAAGTCATCGTAGGACCTTGCAAAAATGTTCTCATATTCGTTTATGAATTTGATATACTCTTCCTTCTCTGATGGTGATAGATGAATGCTAATGTTAGTTTCTTTGACTATTTCAGAATCCCCTAAGTTAACTGCTTTAGTTTTTTTCTAGATTGGACTTTGGTTTGTTCTCAAAATCATCTACTTCCTTGACAATTTCCTTAGGTATCAAATCATTTTCCCAATCTTCTAAATCAGTCTCCTCATGTTGCGCTGTCTCATTAAATGTCACAGGATAGGTAATAATTATGTTTAAAAGAACGTAGAAAGATAATAATATAAATAAACGAAAAGCAATGATGCATTAATTAAAACTTAAAATTTGTCAAACAAAAAAGACTCAATGTCTCGAGTAATTCTTTCCAAACAGAATACTAAAAATGTCTTCAATTCCAGAAAGCAATCTTAAAGGAAATCATGTTAGCTCTGCTAAAGCTACCCAGGCGCTCAGCGAGCCCGGGATCGTGCAGCAATCCAGTTCTTGAGAACAGCTCCATATCCCACTGCAGTTAATATCTTTCTCTTTCAAAAATAGGTTCCTCTAGCCGGCTAAGAACTCGTCCTCTTCTGATCCCCGAATCACATCGGTCTCATGGAATGTCTAGTGTAGTGGTGGTATGAGTTGATCCAATGGATAGTAGAAGTCATGCCACAGTGGTGCCCAATCATTATATTCCTGCACAATGTATTTATATCCGAGACCAATGCTCGTTCCATGATATTATGATCATATAAGTTCTTGTGATTCCTTGAAGATTAAGACCAAGACCCTTGCCTGGTTTACCCGATAAATATTGTAGAATGTCTCTCCTCCTAACTTCCTTCTATTCTCAATGCTAGCATAATCTGGTTAGTATAGATAGGATTACTTCCATCCCCGTGGATAACTACCTCTTGGTGATTCCACTCAAACTTCACGGCCTAGTGCAGAGTAGAAGCAACTTCCTAACTATGTGTATCCATGGTATTCCCAACAACAAGTTATAGGTAGCGGATATATCCAACCCCTGAAATTCAACATCAAACCAAGTCGGCCCATCCGTATCTCTAGTATACCTATGCTCAATCTTTTCAGAGTAGTCGGAGGGCATATGTTTAGACTTAAACCCCCATCAATCAACACCTGAGCAATGAACTTATCTTCATATTGCACAGTGATGTGCAATGCTTTGTTATGACTCAATCCTTCTAGCGGCAGCTCATCTTCATGGAAAGTAATTTTATGACTCTCCGGCACCTATCCCACCATGTTTTCCATATCTCTATCAGTGATACCACCAGGTACGTAAGAATCAATCAACACCTTCATCAAGGCGTTCTTGTGTGCATCTAAATTTTGTAATAGCGACATGATGGATATTTGGGTGGGAGTCATTTTTAGGTGATCAATAACAGAGTACTCCCTCTCTTGTACTTTCCTCCAAATATTATAACCACCTATCTCCTTAACAGGTGGTTTTGGTGTAGTTTCCTTACCCGTTCCTCCAAGATTTTCTGGTGTGTAGACCCTACAGGTTCTGGTCATCCCCTAGGAAGCACCCGTCTCTTCCATATTAGCTTTTCCTTTTCTCCTTGATTCTGCTACATAATCCCATGGAACAACGTCATACTTGTAGGACGGTGATGGAGATACCATCACAGTGAAGGGTGTAGTTACCTCTACCTCGAACAGTACCTTGGTCTGCACCATAATCGGTGAGAGTGTGACAGGAGATGTCTTGGGAGCGTTTCCTTCTTAGATAATACCGATGGATCCTTCCTGGTTTCGTTCTTCATCAATCTCGATCACATTCACTCATTCACCCCTGTGATTAGGAAAGGTGGTATTGCGGACATTTGGTGTTGATTCATTTGCCTATATAAACTTGGTGACAATCAATGTCTGGATTTTATGTTCCAACATGCGTAATTCCTCAATAGTATGTCCCTTCATGCCTGGGTGATAGGCACAAGTCTTGTTGGGATTGACCCACTGAGAAGGCGTTTTAATAGCAGCTGCAAAAATGGGAGTGACATAACTGGTAACCTTCAGTCTCTCGTATAACTGGGCTGTGGGCTCGGTGATAGGGGTGTACTGGCTGGGAGCTCTGCGGTCGATGTTTGGTCGGGATTTTGGGTAGTTCTGACGGGAAATGGGAGATGAGTGGTTGTATGCTGGCTAGGTATTGTATGTGTGGTAGGTGGTGGTTGGGTAATGGTACTTTGGAGGTGAGGGTGGATATGCTGGTGGAGGTGTCTAATAGGTAAGAGGAGACTTAGGTCCTTGGGCTACCATCATGGAACCCGCTTCCTTCTTCTTTGAAATGCTCCAGACTGTAAGTCTTTGTTGGTACCTTGCAATGATTCAAAGTTAGTAATTATACCACTCTTGATGCCCTCCTCTATTCTTTCTCCCAACTTGATGATGTCGGAGAACTTCTAATTCTCTATAATCATCAATCTCTCGTAGTTCTATGGATCTTGAGCTCTGACGAAAAACTTTTTCATTTGTTCCTCTTCTAGCATGAAGCCTTATTACATTGAATCTAACGAAGTCTAACTAGAAAGCAGTAAAGCAAACATCCTCCTAATCTATTTGATCCCAGAAATACCTACTCCATGCTTTGCCCTTTTGGCTCCATCACTCACACTCTCAAGGTCACGCATGTCGAGCAGCAAGTATGTCATCGCCAACTATCCTCTTTCATTGTAGCACATACCTTGACAGTCCCAAAGCCTCTTCCTCATATTTCCTTCCAGCTCAATCAACACTTTCTCTAAGTGTTCCGGCCTTTCTATCGGCTTGTTCGCAATTTCCTTCCATTCTTTTATTGCCTCCACGTCTATCTTATGTTATTCCAAATGCTTGGCCTCAGATTCAAACACTCTTTTACATAACCTCTTGTACTTTACCTAAGCTTCGGCTGCCTCATCTACGATCCTATCTTTCAGATTGACTCCCCGTTTGACATCCCCGATTATGTCATCCTCTAGCCAGGAAAGGTAGTAATACATATGCCCGGTGTGGTACCTGTCTGTCTCGTTAGTCTCTCCATCTACAATGATCTTTTGGTTCCACATGTGTTAGGCCTCAAACTTGAATAGAATAACATTCCCTTTGAAGTTTGCCTTATACTGAATCATATTAGAAACCCCAGGTATTACCTGCTTCCTCCTAGCTTGCCTCATTACCCATATAGGAGCGTAGGGGTAAATTCCTCATAACCCAATCAACACCAAATAAGTGGTCCCTTTGGACCTAATTATGAACTCTTTGCTGGGAAACCACTCAAACATCCAATGCACTTGCTCATAAGTCAGATTACTAAAGAAATGTACCCACCCTTCAGCATTCACAGGCTTTGCATACCTATCCGGAGAAAATGTCATCTTTTTTGGATGATGACTGGTGATATAGTCATTCAGTTTCTAAGCAAGGGCTCCTAAAGGTAGTTTCCCCTTTGAAAATGCTCTAGTAGCCAAACCTGTAGTAGAAGATTGCAACCCTCAAAATGTCCAAACCCATGTTTGCATCGATCCAAGGCTCGATACATCTCACCTAGTATCATAGGAATGATAATGTATCTTTGTCCCTCAATCCCTTCCATAAAGGTCCTGGCGACCATGTCCAAACGAGTGTGAATTTTCCCTCTTTACATCGGAAAAATTACAAAACCCAGAAAGCAGACTATGAAGACATAAACTCGATGATGAACTCATCCCAAAGAAGTGATATCCAACTACTCATGATGCAAACAGTATGATTTGTTGTGTCCATGTCGTTCATTGAGAAACTCAAAAGGAATATGGAATTTCATCAAGCAACCCAACTCGTCATTCCTTTTGAACCCAAGACCCGTACTATCCTATGGAAGTTTGAAAAACCCCCCCAATATGTTCTAAAAGAGGAGTCATCTCTATGTTCTCGAACCATAAGACAACACTCTTTTCATCCCATAACATAGTGGCTGCCTCAATTAATTCTCTCTTTGGTCAGATGTTCATCAATGAACAGTAAATTACCCAATACTCTCCTTACGTGATTTCGATCACATGGCGCAAGTTCATTCCACCAATAAATAAGCAGAGCCAGGATATTCTTTGTAACGACCCGATCGGTCGTTTTGAGCCCTAGCACGCCGTTCAGCAGTTTGAGGTTATGAATAGCTTTACTTCATGTATTATGACTTGTACGTGTGGTCGGAATTGAAATTTTGGAAGTTCAGATTTGATTTGGAAAGAAAATTCTCGTTTCGGAAGCTTTGAATTGGAAGAATTAACTAAGGTTGGATTTTTGAGTAAATGACCTCGGAATCGTGATTTGAAGGTTCCAACAGGTTCGTATGATGATTTTGGACTTGGGCGTATGTCTGGGTCGAATTTTGGATGACCCGGGAACGTTTCGACACCTATTATGGAAGTTGGCATTTTTAGAAGGATTCATTAAATTTGAGTTGAAGTGCATTTCAATGTTATCAATCTCTATTTGGGATTTCAAGCCTGGGAATAGCTCCGTATGGTGATTCTGGTATTGGGAGCACGTCCGGAAGTGGATTCCGAGGTCCGTAGGTCACTTTGGGATCATTTGGTGGAAGTTAGAGATTGGAAGGTTTTTGAGAAGTTTGACCAGGAGTGGATCTTTTTATATCTGGGTAGGATACCGATTCCGGAAGTTAGAATAGGTCTGTAATGTCGAATGTGACTTGTGTGCAAAACTTGAGGTCAATCGGACGTGATTTGATAGGTTTCGACATCGAATGTAGAAGTTTAAAGTTCTAAAGTTCATTAAGCTCAAATTGGGGCGTGATTCATGATTTTGATGTTGTTTGATGTGATTTGAGACCTCGAGCAGGTTCGTGTTATGTTGTGGAACTGGTTGTGTGATTGGACAGGTTCTCGGGGGCCTCAGGTGTGTTTCAGACCAAAACAAAATGACTTGCTGCTGCTGTATCTGGTATCTAGTTTCGTTCTTCGCGAACGCGAAGGGAGTCCCGCGTTCGCGAAGAAGAACTTTGAGGCTGCTGGCATTTGGCCTTCGCAAACGTGAGGCAGTGGACGCAAACGTGAGGCAGTAGCTGGGCAAGCCTTCGCGAACGCGGCCAAGGCGAAGCGAAAGCGAAGAAGTAAGGGGGAGATGGGCCTAAGGGCATTTGGCCTACGGGAACGCGTAGAATGGAACGCGAACGTGAGGGGTCTGGGCAGCTGGCCTTCACGAACATGACCAGGATGACGCGAACACAAAAAGGAAATTTGGAGGCAGTGTGTCTTTGGCCTTCGCGATTGCGAAGAAGCGTGGACCTGGGCAGTGAAGTTATATAGACGGGATTTGGCCATTTTCCTCCATATTTCGTTTTGGTTGGGCGATTTGGAGCTTTTGAAGAGGAGATTTCATCATCTATTATGAGGTAAGTAATTCTCGCACATTGTGAGTTGAATACATGGGTTGTATCTGGATTTATACATGAAAATTTGTTGAAATTTAGGATTTTGAAGGAAAACCTAGAAATTTATATTTTTTTATTTTGACCACGAATCCGTGCATGAAATTGGAAATAAATTATATATTTGAGTTCGTGAGGCTATGGGTAATGGTTATCTATGAAAATTTTTGGAATCCGGGCACGTGGGCCGAGGGTGCTTTGTCAACTTTTCTAGCGGAGTTGGAAATTGTTGTTAACTGATTACTTTTGAGTATTAGAGCATATTTTGATTGGGTTGCATCTTATTTGACTAGTTTTGGAGTGTTGGGCATTGATTTGAGTTTATTGAATGGCTTGGGAGCCGGTTATGAAATTTCGGAGCGAAGCAAGTCTCTTTTCTAACCTTGTAAGAGGGAATTTACCCCATAGTGAAATAATTAGTATGTGCTTCTATTTGTGGGGTCTACGTACGTACCAGGTGACGAGCGTCCGTACGTAGCTACTATTATGCTCATGTACAGGTAGTCTAGGAGCCAAATCACGTTATACTTGCGATGCTTGCACCCTACTTGTTAATTTAACCATTTAAAACAGATTGGAACTTGATAAAGGAATTTCAAAAGGGTTAGACTTCACCTACTTATGTTTTTGGACGGCTCACTTGACCGTTAAAGAGAATTAATATTTCTTTAAACATCAACCTAAATATATCCTTGATTTGGTTGTATGAATGTGTTTATCTTTTGTGAAACGGGCCGAACGCATCGGTAGAGTAAACAGATGTATCTATGGTTTGTGCCGTTCGATCCTCCGGCAGTGTACATTTTAATATTATGTTGGATCGGGTCGTACGACCTCAGCATGATTTGCGCATGACTTAATTATTTGTTTTGGAATTATTGATAATTGATATGGCCTCATTGGCCGGAGATATAAATTGTTAAAAGATAAAAATAAATTTGGAAATCCCCTATTAACAAGAGAATTATATACCTGCCTCATGTTAAGGAGTTTACCGCTGCCTCATAAAAATCATAATTTATTATATTATCGGTATATTATCATTGGACCACTAGTAAGTATCGGAGTCAACCTCTCGTCATGACTTCTTCGAGGTTAGACTGGATATTTACTGGGCACACGTTGATTTACGTACTCATACTACACTTGCTGCACATTTTTTGTGCAGGTGCATACATGTCTAGCAGCCTTGTAGGCGCAGAGGTGTGATCAATGCGGAGACTTAGGTGAGCTGCATTTCCATCTACGATCCGCAGCCAGCAGGAGTCCCCTTCAGAGTTACTTATGTAGTTTCCTGTCTAATTTGTATTCTAGATAGATGTTGTATTTTATTTTATTTTCCTAGTTGATGCTCATGCACTTGTGACGCCGGGTTCTGGGATAATTATGGGATGCTCAGTATTGAAATTTGAAAACATTGTTATATACTCTGTAAATTCATCTTTTACTAGTTAAATTGAAATAAATTTACAATTTCAAAAATATTAAAATGAGAATTTAATTAACTATTTAGTGTTGGCTTGCCTAACAATGGTGTCCGGCGTCATCACGACCTTTAACGGATTTTGGGTCGTGATAACATGGTATCAGAGCACAAGGTTCACTTAGGTCTCACGAGTCATGAGCGAGTCTAGTAGAGTCTTGCAGATTAGTACTGAGACATCTGTACTTAGCTTCGAGAGGCTACAAGGCTGTTAGGAGCATTTCCCTTCTTGATTCCTCATCGGGCGAATTGATTCTTTTGAGGCGTGTGCCCTTGTTTCTTTCCTATTCAATCTTATGCAACATGAAGTGCTTGTTATAGATTAGGAATCGAGGAATTGTCATGGTAATACAGAGGTGGTTCAGGATGTCTTTGCTTGCGTGTTTGATTGGGATATTACCGTCGCCTTGCGAAAGGCCGTCCTGTCATTTTACCTTAGCATCAGTATTTCCTATGGTTTTGAGATTTGGCATTGATTGTTATGATGATTCGTGCATTGTTATCGCACCATGTTTGTGTAATGGTAGGATGCATATCTATGCATCAAGGCAGTGAATGACTTGAAAGGAGGTTTTACTCAGTGCATGATTCAGAGATTCAGTATTTTATTTCCGGCGGAGGAAAGGCAATCAGACTGTGAATGTTCAGGTTTGGGTTGATGGAGTGACAAGACTTGGTATTTTCGAGCGTGGTGAAATTTTCATATGTGATGTGGTGTCATTTTTCGTGTTGACACGTTAAAGTTCACCGATGTTATGATCTTCTTTAATTTGCCTTCAGGGCAGGGTGTTGTGAAATGGTGCCTGAGATGCGGTTGTTAGATATAATGGAGTATAGCGATTTCGGAATCGAATTGGTACTTCTAGTATTGATGGAACGAGGAAGATGAACTTCTAAGAGGTTTAGGGTTAGTGACGACTCATTTGTTCGGGCATTACAGAGATGGATTTGTAATTGGGGCAACAACTAGGTAGCGAAGGATGAGGATAGACATGTGGGAGGTGTCTCGCGATGGTTAAACTTCTAGAAGGCCAAGTGTAAGAAAACAAGAGTCGAGTAGTTGCTTAAAAAAGAGGGTTTGACGAAAGTGGGAGAGTGGCAGAGTATCAGATGGGTTCTGTGGTAGGATAGCTATACGCCTTGGGGAAAGTTTGGAGTGACTGGGATTCATGGTGGACAGTGTCTAGGTCTACGGGCTTAATTTGGAATATTGGCTACTATATTGAGGAAGATTGGGTGTGACAGGAGGGGGATAACTTAATATGAAAAATGATACAACATGACTTTGGATTGGAATGTATTGTCGCACGTTTAGTTGATGCCAATGGGGAGTGAACGGGCTTGTACAGCTGGAGAATGAGCACAGGCTCAGGATGGTTAGTTGGCTTTATGGTAATTGTACTCGGTGCAGCGTTGTTGGAGGATGTCGGCTTGAAAATTCCACAGGTGGGATATCTCCTGTGAGCAGGTTAGTGGTTGCGTGGTGTTGATGAAGATTCTACGAAGAATTGTACTGGTTATCCAGTAAGAAGTCGAATGTGTGAATATGGCTAGTGATTCAGAATGTTCATGAAATGATTAACATAAGGATTTCGAGGAAATTTAGCTGGTTGATTGTGAAGATCATTTCAATAGGAGATAAGGAATCTTGTTGGGTTCTAGGGTTATGCAATGGTAGTTTCAGGATAAGTGGGAGAGCCCCACCATCTATGATTGGATTGTGTAATTGTCAACTAGTGCGGTTTCTGGTTATTAGTGTATTGATGGGTCACCATGACTAAGGGAAGAGAACATCAGTGGTAGTTCGAGCAAAGGATTTGAGGAATGTGGGCTATATTTGGCCTTATCGATTCGTGTTCAATTTTGGGGAAGACTCGGAGTCTAGGCTTCATGTGGGAGTGGTGTATAAGGAAAATGATTTAGCCAGGTGCTTCTTTGAGAGGGCGTTCATGTGCTAGTGGCGCCTTGGAGTTTGATTATATTCAGGACCAAGTCAGAGTGGGTGACTTTCAATAATGGTCCTAGTAGGTTCAAAATTTAAGGTGCAGTGCCTAAGGATTTCGAGCCCGTGGTATGGTTAAGTACCGAGTTTTGGCAGCGGATTATGGAAAGGGGGACTTGGAATATTTTATGTTATCGTCGGTTTGTGGTGTGGCATTTGAGGAATGGGAGAAAATAACTTCAGGTTCATAGAGGGGTTTTCAGAATGGGTGTACCAGTTGAATACGCGAATATGCGCACAAGGAGAGTATGAGATGGTTAGTGGGTTTTGGTGACAATGTGGTCTCGTGAAATAGGGTCACTCAGGATGAGTGCGGATTGAGTTTGATATATTGATAAAGAAGCTGTTGTTATTTCTAAGGAAGATCCAGAATAAATTAGGAGAAGTCGGGTTTGGTTAGCAATGGTTAAATTAGCATGATGATGGCGATGATCAGCTCCTTCAGTGTGTTGAGTTGTACATGTGATTTATGGCGGTACGTGCGAGGCTTGACAACCACCGTAATTGATTTTATTTGGGGGAATTCGAGTATTATGGCCTGTTATGTGTAGATGGAACCTGGAAGAATTATGATGGTTTAGACCACTACTCGAGGTTTGTATTTTGCTGCGGTTTGAGAATTTAGTTGCGTGTTGCATTGGTTCTTCTCGAATAAGCTAAGTAGAAGGTTTCTATATGATACAATATGTACCATATTGGTGGTTTGGGAGTTATGATGAAATTTCTTTACTCCTGCGTACTGGTAGGTTAGGTGCAGTGAGCGGTATGGGAATTAGAGGTTGAGGATCAAGGTTGCAGTTGAGGTCGACAAGAATGTCAATGGATCGGATATTTTTAGAGTATAAGTGTGACATATAGTTCTTGGCAACTCAGTTGAGGTCGACAAGAATGTCAATGGTCGACAAGTTGTAGGGAAGAATTCAGATGTTTAGAGTAAGCTGGTATTATTTTTAGCGTCACCTGAGATCGGTGTCCTGTATAATAGGCTCTGCGTACTGAGTTGCGGTTCTTGATTGGCTTTATAGCATTAGAGTGGTTCGCAGTATAGAGGTGCAGATTTGTTACCTGGTGCGGAAGGTCGTGGAGTGTATCCCACGGGAAGATTGTATAAGTGTGACATATAGTCACTGGATTGATTAAACATTTAAAACCAAGTATGAAGATTGCGGTACTATCGCTAATGTGAGAATTTATGTCTGAAAGGCGCTTGGTTCGTTTGATTGTGGACTGTGGAAGTTTGTTCCGAATTTGAAGACTGTTCTTATGTGTCGTGAATAGGCCAGTGTGGGTCCTTGAAAGACTATTTAGCCAAGCATGGTATGAGCAGAATAGGTTTGAGGTCCGTGGATGGATCTAAATGTGAATGTGGGCTCTATATCAGGCCGGATGTGCTCATCTCAGCATAGTGTTGTTTTCGCAAGGGTCTTCGGGCCTTGGATGTTATTTTTGTCGCCAACTATTTCATGCAATACTCTATTATGCCGTGTGGGCTGTGAGTCGGTTTGAGTATTCGCACTCGTATTGAGATCCCGTATAGTTTGTGGTGTTATGTGAGCAGGATGGCTCTCGAGATGCAAATCATATATCACACCTTAGTCGCGCTTGAGTTTGATAGCGTATGATGCTACCCGTTTTCCCAGGATTTGTATTATGCGCTTGGCGCGCTTATGGTTGATATTCGGGCATTTCGTGAGTATAAGTGTTACGACTCGATGTGTGTTTTCCTTAGATTATTATGTTGATTGGATCGAGTGGTATACCGCCACGGGTATCATGGTTGGATCGGGTTGCACGCCGCAACCGTATAATGTGTGGATCGGGTTGCACGCCGCAACAGTGTGTTATTGAGTACAGTTTCCCATATCTATTATTGCGTGTTTTGCTTCTCATTTCCTGAGGAAGATTCATAACATCCTTTCGGTTATTTAATTAGTTACGTGGGTTGAGTAGTTCTTTCAAGAGTTCATTTCCTTATGTATCACATTCGAGTCTGTAGCCCGTTAGCACATTGTGGCATCATATGAGGCTTCTGCAGTATCTGAGGTGGCTTATTGCCTGAGCAATATGTACTAGGGTGAGACACGATTATTGGACCTGGGATTAGTGCAGTCAAATTTATATGAAGCATACTAAAGAGTAAATATTGTTATTCAGTCCAGAATGAGGTAATGGTTCTTCTCAACAGGAGAGACTCCATAAATTGTAATTAGGAAGGTGGCTATGTGTTCTACACATCTTCTCTGTCGTGGTAGTATTGCGAGAGTTTAAGCAAGGCTTAATTGGTCATGAGGGACACTACAGGCTTCAGTCAGTGGAAATTTTAGTTGTGTGCTTTGGAAAGATTGCCTTGGGCAAATGAGTTGCGTGGTACATGGTAAGAATTCAGTGAGAGTATACAATCATGTATTGGTACATCACGTAGTGATTGAAATGGTGTTTGTATAATAGAAGCAGGCCTAGTAGAGAATTTGGGACGTTGGAATGTGGCTCTAAGGCTTATTTGCCTAAATAAAGGGGAGGATCTTCAGATTTGCTCGAGCTAATGTGCTCAGCTGGGTTGTGGAAGTACGGGCGGGTGCATGAGGTGTTAAGCAGTGATTTCAGACAACTCCAGAAGAGTCCTTAGCACGTTCGAGGATGAACATATGTTTAAGTGGGAGAGAATGTAACGACCCGACCGGTCATTTTGAGCCCTAGCACGTCGATCAGTAGTTTGAGGCCATGAGTAGCTTCACTTCAGGTATTATGACTTGTACGCATGGTCGGAATCGAAATTTCGGAAGTTCAGAGTTGATTTGGAAAGACAATTCTCATTTCGAAAGCTTTAAGTTGGATGGATTGAGTAAGGTTGGTGTTTTGAGAAAACAACCTCGGAATCGGAAATTGAAGGTTACAACAGGTTCGTATGATGATTTTAGACTTGGGCGTATGTCCGGGTCGAATTGAGGATGACCCAGGAACGTTTCGGCACCTATTATGGAAGTTGGGATTTTTAGAAGAATTTATTAAATTTGAGTTGAAGTGCATTTCAATGTCATTAATGTTCGTTTGGGATTCCGAGCCTGGGACTAGCTCCGTATGGTGATTCTGGTATTGGGAGCGCGTCCGTAAGTGGATTCGGAGGTCCGTAGGCCATTTTGGGATCATTTGGCGGAAGTTAGAGATTGGAAGGTTTTTGAGAAGTTTGACCAGTAGTGGACGTTTTGATATCGGGGTCGGATTCTGATTCTGGAAGTTGGAATAGGTCCGTAATGTCGAATGTGACTTGTGTGCAAAATTTGAGGTTAATCAGACCTGATTTGATAGGTTTCGGCATCGAAGACGTTTGAAGCTCTAAAGTTTATTAAGCTTGAATTGGGGCGTGATTCATGATTTTTATGTTGTTTGATGTGATTTGAGACCTCGAGCAGGTCTGTGTTATGTTGTGGGACTTGTTGTGTGATTGGACGGGGTCTCAGGGGCCTCGGGTGTGTTTCGGACTAAAACAGAATGATTTGCTGCTGCTGTATATGGTATCTGGTTTCCTTCTTCGCGAACGCGAAGGGAGTCCCGCATTCGCGGAGAGGAACTTTGAGGCTGCTAGGATTTGGCCTTCGTGAATGCGAGGCAGTGGATGGGCAAGCCTGCGCGAACGCGGCCAAGGTGACGCGAACGCGAAGAAGTAAGGGGGATGGGCCTAACGCGTAGAAGGGAACGCGAACGCGAGGGGTTTGGGCAGCTGGCCTTTGTGAACGCGACCAGGATGAGCCGAACACGAAGAGGAAATTTGAAGGCAGTGTGTTTTTGGCCTTCACAATCACGATGGTCTTTCCGCGATCGCGAAGAAGGGCGGACCTGGGCAGTGAAGTTTTATAGACGGGATTTGGCCATTTTCCTCCATATTTCATTTTGGTTGGGCGATGTTAGGAGCTTCTGAAGAGGAGATTTCATCATCTATTATGAGCTAAGTAATTCCCGCACATTGTGAGTTAAATACATGGGTTGTATATGTATTTATACATGAAAATTTGTTGAAATTTAGAAGTTTAAAGGAAAACCTAGAAATTTATATTTTTGGATTTTGACCACGAATTCGGGCATGAAATTTGAAATAAATTATATTTTGAGTTCGTGAGGCTATGGGTAATGGTTATCTTCGAAAATTTTCAGAATCCGGGCACGTGGGCCCGGGGTTCTTTATCGACTTTACGAGCGGAGTTGAAAATTGTTGTAAATTGATTACTTTTGAGCATTAGAGCATATTTTGATTGGGTTGCATCTTATTTTACTAGTTTTGGAGCGTTGGGCATCAATTTGAGTTGATTGAATGGCTTGGGAGCCGGTTATGAAACTTCGGAGCGAGATAAGTCTCTTTTCTAACCTTATAAGACGACATTTACGCCATAGGTGAAATAATTCAATATGTGCTTCTATTTGTGGGGGCTACATACGTACGTGTTGACGAGAGTCTATGCATAGCTACTATTATGCTCATGTCCGGGTAGTCTAGGACCCAAATCATGTTATACTTGCGATGCTTGCATCGTACTTGTTAATTTAACCATTTAAAACAGATTGGAACATGATAAAGGAATTTCAAAAGGGTTAGACTTCACCTACTTGGGTTTTTGGATGGGTCACTTGACCGTTAATGAGAATTTATATTTCTTTAAACATCAACCTAAATAAATCCTTGATTTGGTTGTTTGAATGTGTTTATCTTTTGTGGAACGGTCTGAACGCCTCGGTAGATTAAATAGATGCATCTATGGTTCGCGCCGTTCGACCCTCCGGTAGTTCACAATTTAATATTATGTTGGATCGGGCCATACAACCTCGGCATGATTTGCGCATGACTTAATTGATTATTTTGGAATTATTGATAATTGATATGGCCTCATTGGCCGGAGATATAAATTGTTAAAAGATGAAAATAAATTTGGAAATCCCTTAATAACAAGAGAATTATATACCTGCCTCATGTTATTGAGTTTACCGTTGCCTCATAAAATCCATAATTTATTATATTATCGGTATAGTATTATTGGACCACTAGTAAGTGTCAGAATCGACCTCTCGTCACTACTTCTTCGAGGTTAGACTTGATACTTACTGGGTACACGTTGATTTACGTATTCATACTACACTTGCTGCACATTTTTGTGCAGGTGTATATATGTCTAGCAGCCTTGCGGGCGCAGAGGTGTGGTCAATGCGGAGATTTAGGTGAGCTGCATTTCCATCTACGATCCACAGCCAGCAGAGTCCCCTACAGAGTTACTTATGTATTTTTCTGTCTAATTTGTATTCTGGACAAGTGTTGTATTTTATTTTATCTTCCTAGTTGATGCCCATGCACTTATGACGCCGGGTTTTGGGATAATTATAGGATGCTCAGTATTGAAATTTGAAAACATTGTTATCTACTCTGTAAATTCATCTTTTACTAGTTAAATTGACGTAAATTTACGATTTCAAAAATATTAAAATGAGAATTTAATTAACTATTTAATATTGACTTGCCTGACAATGGTGTCCGGTGCCATCACGACCTTTAATGGATTTTGGGTCGTGACATTCTTGACCATGCCAAACCTAGGGATTTTGTGCCTCATTTTTTACAATTAAATAAAAGGTTAGCCCCTTTCCCCCTCCAGATTCAATTAACACAATAACGGTCAACATGTTGGCACATTTTCTCCAAGTAATAAACATAACATAATTGTGTCCTTTGGGATTGTGAAAATTCCTTTGGACAAGCCTTATCTAAACGGACTAATGCGTCATTGACGTTTTAATCCGTACTAAGTTTTAACATGATGCGTATACATTTTAAATCAGAGTGGGTTTCTAAGAGGGTCTAGATTGATATTCTCAAGCGGACGACTTGAGAGGGAAAGGCACGGGACCGTCGACCGCACTGCTGATTCGACTAGTCTACCGGTAATAAGCCTTTCTTGCTTAGAAAAGGATATTTTAGGAAAGCACGGACACTCATGAAGCGCTGATATGTTGATAATAGGCACGAGTGGAATATGATGTGGAAAGCGTGCTTATGCGGAAATAATAACATGTAGCCAGATATTTTGAATGGTGAAAACTCATAGGAGCAGTAAATAATGCAATACAATAAGCAATAGAAAGAAGGGAAAAAGGAAAAGCCAACGGGAAGAAGTTAGCATAGATCACAAATATTCGGGAAACATAATTAGATGAAGCAAATAAAGGAGATAAGGATAGGAGATCCATGATATAGCAATTTCAAGAAAGTAGAAGGGGTATGAAGAGGGATGTACATGAAAGAAGTCAAATAATTCAACAATCCACACAAGCAAAAATTCATTATGATAAGAGCCTAAGGGTATCCCTAGTAGATTCGCCATGCTGTCACAACCCGTTTTTTCGTGAAAGTATGTTTCGACATGTGACAACTCTTTAAATGGTATTAAAAGATAAGAGACTCCACCTAACGATTTATTAGGTGCATTAGGACACTTATTTGTGAATGACTCTGTTTTTGCTAGTCCTTGTCATCAAAGATCAGATAAGGGCTCAAATTACCTCAAAGAGAAGGTATTAGGCACTCTTCGAGGTCCACAACTCAGGGTCCCAGCCGAATTTTATGCTATGTGGGGATTATTGAACTATAGTTATCCTATGTGATCATGTAAGTGTGTAACAAGGAGTCCAAAACATCCAATTACAAGGGGAAAAAAATATTAAGGAGACTGCATATGTGAAAGAAGTGGGTTATAATTGATACAACCTTTAAAGATTACAAGACATATCCTAGTTTGATATTAGTTCGCATAAATAGGTGTATAAATAGTAATTATGGGGGGTCCTAAGTTTTTTAGCGTAAAGGATCACCCCGTGCAATATAAATAATACTTCGCAAATCTCTTAAGTGTAAGAGTTGCTCATATTGTTCAGCGGGCACAGACTATCATCTCATGCTACCCAATTACTATCTTGAAGTTGCTTACCTAAGAGTGTTATAGTTCAATTCTACACCGTGTCCTATGTGCGCTTTACCCGTACCATGCCTATGGTCCAGGAGGCTTTGGACCTACTACCTTGGTAATTTTAGACTTCTTAGGCTGCTCAAAATGATAAAACAAGGCGCGTAGTCAAAATACTTAATGCTACACATAATCAACACTTAAGGGCTCAAGTTGGCCTCCGTATATAGACACATATGCACGTGATATTCGGCTTAAAGTATTTATATTTCTATGCATATTGCCTCACATTTTACTCATGTTTCATATATTTCAGATGTGTAATATAATAATTTGTGCTAATTCATGATAATTTTATGTGTAGGAATCATCCGGAGGCAATGTGGGACGAATGTGCACGATTTGAAGCAAAAAGGGAACAAATTGGAAATTGGAACAATGTAGTGCTCATGCTAGCATGGGGCGATACCTGTGGCGTAGTTTCCAGAAGCACAAAATTTCTAGCGCCGGGGCTAGCGCTCCACGCTACTCTGGGCGCTGGTGATGGGGACTTGTCCTATTTCACCCGGGACTTGGTTATTTCGACCCAAGACGATCCCAACTCGTATAAAAGGGATCCTAAACCCATTTTGGAGGGGATATCACGTTTTTGAGAGTGACTTTTGACCAAAGGAGAGCACGGAGCCGTCGTGGAAGCCGAAAATTTATCAGATTCCATCTTTCTTTCGCCAAACTTAATAATTTTTATGTTTAGTTGTATGATTTGTTGTTTGGCTACCATGTCTATGTGGAGCTAAACTTCACGTTCTAGGGTTGTGGTTCTTTCATAACTAGTGTTTTTCGTATATTAATTTTGATTTCTTAGTTTATCGTATTGGTTTATTTTATTCCATCCTGCGCTTAATTATTTGATTGTTTGATCACCAATTAAATATTATCTATGAATCTAGAGTTGAACTCGTAGTGGGAATTATAGATTGCACATAGGATTGATTCTAACTCTATAGACATATAGGTGTTGGGTTAACTTGAATAGCCGAGTAAGAGATCGATAGATTGTTATGAGCAATATCAACCATGTCAACTAATAAACCAGATAAATTAATTAATTAATTTAGTTTAAGAATACAATACAATTGTTAGATATCCCATAACCTTAGATCGTTTTCATTGCATTCTTGATATTAACATCTGCTCTTCTTTTGTTCATAGTTCACTATTTATTTTTCTTTATTTTTAGTTAGTTTCGATTCAAATACTTTTTGTGTTAATCTTTATTTAGATAATTAGGATAGTCTAATTTCGTTAATAGTTGATCACAAGTCCTTGTGGGTTCAACATCCGACTTTTAGTCACTTTATTACTTGACGACCGTGTATACTTGTGTGTGCGTTTGGCCACAACAAGTGTTTTTGGCGTCGTTGCCGAGGACATAGAATTAACTATTTTCTATATTAGATTTTTACTTTTTATCTATTCAAGTAATTTTAATTTTAATTTTTTTTGTAGTATTTTGTTACTTATCTTATCATGGCATGTTTTAATGAAAATTGGTCGAATGATAATTATTCTTATTTTGATGATCCTTGTCCATCTTGTGGAGTACCACACTGGTGGAAGAATTGTCAGAATGTTCCTGGGGGCGAGCTGTGCGCATAATCTTAATCCTTTGAGTGAAATATTTGTAATATGTGTGGTGGTCACGATGGCCAATGGAATGGTTGTCCTTATTCTTTTTATCCTACTCTGAGCCCTTATTATGATCTTTATAATAGTGTTTGTGAGTTTGATAGGAGCAATGAAGTGCAGGACATGGAACATGATGCATATATTAGGGATATTTTGTGGCAAGTAGCAGAGCAACATGATGAACTCAAAAAAGATATGAAAAGAATGAGGGCAGCAATCACAAGAATGAAGGCCAATCTAGAAGGACTAAATGAAGAGAGCGAGTTCTAGCAAGAGGAAAATTTTGAAGAAGTGGAGATTTTGAGCCAAACATGGCTAGTGGAACAAGATGAAAAATTAGAAATATATAAGCCTCAACGTGAGGAAGTTATTGATGGGATGAGACAGTTAATAGAAGGAAGAGCCGAATTGGGATAAGAGATGGACAAATTTGGCACAACTATTCATGACTTGGAGGCTCAATTGAATGCAAAGGTTGATGCGTCTAACGCCCAACAATTTAATGATGAGCTGTGTGAAGATGAAAAAAATCTTCTAAACCAAATTGAGGAGCTAAAAGTGGATAGTCAATCATTCGACCATATTTTTGTTGATGATGCTCATGTTGAGAAAGATACACTAGAGTCATGTGAGGAAGTAAATAATGTTGTACTTGAAGTCAATAGTGTCTGTACATATAAGGATGTGAATAGCAATACAATTCTAGAGTTGGGGCATATTGGTCCCCATTCCATACATTTTTCAACATTGTATTTAGATGATGACATGGAAATCGAGTCATCTGAGCCATTGGAGGAGTATGAGGGACAAGGTGCTTATATTCTTTCGATTTGTCGTGCCAGAGAGACATAATTACATTTCTCATCTAAAGGCCGAAAAGTATAGAGTGAAAGATTTATTACTTGACCTGGTTATCTTTGTAACCCCACCAAAAGAGCATAACAGAAAACTTGAAGCCAAATCAGGGGTTCAATTCATAAGTTCGAGATGGAGGCAAAAAGTGGTTCACGTCATGCCGCGACGTTAAATTAGGTGCTTGTTAGGAGGCAACCCAGGTTTACTTCTTTCTTTTATTTTTGTTTTTTTTTTACTTTTTTTTCATTTTGTAGTGTTGTTTTTATTTTGTTGGATTACAAGCATAGAAGAAAAGCCACTAGAAGTATGCAAAAGCAAGCTATATGGTTGGAACTAGTGTAAGATACCCGCACAAAGGACCATCATTAGGAGAAGTCCGAGTACCCCGTGAGTTACTATTGCTTCGGCCTTTCAGGGAGTTTTTTGTCCACCCTTGTTATTTTTACTTTATTTGTGCATTGGGGATACTGCACTCTTCTAAGTATGGGGTGGAAGATTCTTTGTCCGTTATATAGTATTATATTAGTATATTGTTAGTTTCTTATCTTTTTATTGTTAGCTAACTTCTTATTTTTGAATACATAGTTAGTAGAATTAATGGTATAAATATAGTAGTAGTAGTTTTATTAGCTTAATGTTTTTAAAAATCAGAAAAATAAAGAAAAAATTTAAAAAAGAAAAATTAGACTTTTTCCGACGATGAATCTCCTAGATAGTTTTCTTGAGGGATTAATGTCTAAACAAAAAAAACTGAAAAATAGAAAAACTACAAAAATGTCTTTTTATTGTTTTAGGTAATAATAATGCCTCGTGGTTTTTCTTTGTGCCTCGGTTTTTTTCCATGGGATGTAGTTTGAATCGGGTAGTAGGTTTTAAATTTTTAGAGTAGATTAGAATTTAGGAAATAAAAGGGGGGAGAATGATGAACCTAAGCGCTTTTTGACATATTTGATAGTAGTATATTTAGGCTTTGGCATATGTAGTATCTTCCCTATGTGTTAAAATTATCATGATGCCTCGTTTGATTGGATAACATGTTATTGATGTCTATGTCTCATTCTCTTGACTTATATCCACTTTGTGCTTAATGCTAAATATCTTGTGGCTTTGTGAATATTTGCATTAGTCGATGGTCGGAATGAGACCGTCCTTAGTTAATCATATGCCATGTGTGGTGAGATTTTGTGTAGTCCATGTCATTATATTTGCGTCTAGAACTTGGCCAGTATGTGAGTTGAAGCGAAATTTTAGGTGATGCTCGGTTTGAAAAAAGCTTTTAGGCTTTCTTTGATCTTCTTAAGCTTTTATGCTTATCACAAATAAAATATGTAACGACCCGACCGGTCGTTTTGAGTTCTAGCATGTTGTTCGACAGTTTGAGTCCTTGGGTAGCTTCACTTCAGGTATTATGACTTGTACGTGTGGTCACAATTGAATTTTGGGATGTTCGGAGTTGATTTGGAAAGACAATTCTCATTTCGGAAGCTTTAAGTTGGAAGAGTTGACTAAGGTTTGACTTTTAAGTAAACTACCTCGGAATCGGGGTTTGAAAGTTCCAGTAGGTTCGTATGATGATTTCATTCTTGGATGTATGTCTGGATCATGTTTTGGGTGATCCATGAGCATTTCGGTGCTTATTATGGAAAGTTAGCATATTGGAAGAATTTCATAAATTTGGGTTGAAGTCTACATTGATGTTATCGATATTCATTTGGGATTTCGAGCTTGGGAATAGCTCTGTATGGTGATTCTGGTCTTAGGGGCACGTCCTGATGTGGATTTGGGGGTCTATAGGTCATTTCGGGGTCATTTGGCGAAAAATTGGAATTTGGAGGTTTTGGGAAGGTTGACCGGGAGTGGACTTTTTGATATCAGGTTCGGATTCTGATTCCGAAAGTTGGAGTATGTCTGTAACTGCAAATGTGACTTGTGTGCAAAATTTGATGTCAATCAGGCGTGATTTGATAGGTTCCGAAATCAGATGTGGAAGTTAGACGTTCATTAGTCATGAATCGATGCGCAATTCATAGGTTTGATATTGTTTGAAGTGATTCGAGGCCTCAAGCATGTTTGTGTCATATTTAGGAACTGATTGGTATGATTGGACGAGGTCCCGGAGGCCTCGGGTGTATTTTGGGATGGTTTCGGGTCATTTCTCTCTGTTTTGCTGTTGTTGGCTGCTGGTTCTGGTTTTATTCTTTGCGAACGCGAAGGGAGTCCCACGTTTGCGAAGAAGGGAAAGGAGGCTGCCATCTTGTGCTTCGCGAACGCGAATGAGAGCTTACGAACACGAAGGAGAGCTGGGGGTCAGGGGAGACCTTACCCTACGCGAACACAACAGGGTGGTCGCGAACGCGATGCTGTGCATGGACAGGCCATCACGAATGCGACCTTGGTCACCCGAACGCGACGGAGAATGGGGAATGGGAAGATTGTTTTAATTCGAGGATTTTGCCCATTTCACTCATTTTTTTCTTAGTTTGGGCGATTTTGGAGAGCTTCAAGGGGAGATTTTCATCATCTATGTCAAGGTAAGTGATTTGCGCGTATTGTGAGTTAAATACAAGATTTATATATGGATTTAGACATGAGAATTTGTTGGAATTTGGGATTTTGAAGGAAAACCTAGAAATTGGTATTTTTGAAATTTGACCACGAAATTGGACATGGAATTGGGAATAAATCATATATTTGAGTTCGTAGAGTTTTCGATAATGATTATCTTCAGAAATATTCGGAATACGGGCACTTGGGCCCGAGGGTGACTTTATCAATTTTTCGAGCGGAGTTGGAAATTGTTATAAATTTATTTATTATGAGTATTAGAGTATATGTTCATGGAATTACACATTTATTTACTAGTTTTGGAGCGACGGGTGTCGGTTTGAGTTGTTAGAAAAGCTTTGGAGCCGGTTATGGAACTTTGTAGTTAGGTAAGTCTTTTTTCTAGTCTTGTAAGAGGGAACTAACCCCATAGGTGAATTTATTTAATATGTGTTTTTATTTGTGGGGGCTGCGTACGCACTAGGTGACGAAAGTCCGTACGTAGCTACTAATTATGCTTTTGTGCGGGTAGTCTAGGACCCAAATCATGTTATACTTGCGATATTTGCACCCTACTTATTAATTTAATTACTTAAATCATATTGGAACTTGATAAAGGAATTATGAATGGTTAAACTTCATTTACTTGAGTTTTGGATGGGTCACTTGACCGTTAATGAGAATTGGTATTTCTTTGAATATTAGCCTCTTTATAATCTTGAATCAGTTGTTTATAAAGTATTTTCTCTTCTCGTATAGCAGGACGAACGCCAAGGTAGCAGCTAGATACATCTATGGTTCGTGCCGTTCGACCCTCAGCAGTGCACCGTTTATATATTTATATGTTGGATAGGGCCGTACGATCTCATCATAATTCGTGCGTAATAATTCTTGGAGTCCAATTATAATTGATATTGTTTCATTAGCTTGATATATTAATTTGTTAAGTGATGGAAATTAATTTGGGATTTACGATCAGTGAAAGAATATTTTATTTATTTCTTGTTAATGAGTTTTCAGTTGTATTTACATAATCCATGCTTAATTATAATTTCAGTATTTTATTGTTAGCCCATAGTAAGTGTCGAATTCGATCCCTCGTCACTACTTCTTCGAGGTTAGACTAGATATTTACTGGGTACACGTTGTTTTATGTCCTCATGCTATACTTGCTGCACATTTTGTGCAGGTACATATATGTCTAATGGTCTTGTAGGCGTGGCTATTGCAGGGATTTAGGTGAGCTATATCCCATGTTACGAGTCCGCAACACATAGAGTTTCCATCAGAGTTATTTACATTCTCCTGTCTAATTTGTATTTTAGACAGATGTTGTATTTTATCATATTTCTTAGTTGAGGCTCATACACTTGTGACACCAGGTTTTGGGGGTTCCTACTGTATGTTTAGTATGGTAGTTCACGTTATTATCATTGTTTCACCCTGTAAATTCTATTTAATACTATTTAATTAATGGAAATAATGATTTTAAAAGGAATAAAATGAGTAATTAAGTCGATCAATCATTGTTGGCTTGCCTGACAGCGACATTAGGTGCCACCATGACCTATAGTGGATTTTTGGTCATGACAGCTTGGTATTAGAGCATTAGGTTCACTTGGGTCTCACGAGTCATGAGCAAGTCTAATATAGTCTTGCGGATCGGTACGGAGACGTTTGTAATTATCTTCAAGAGGCTACAGGGCTGTTAGGAACACTTCCCTTCTTGATTCCTCATCGTGCTATTTGATTCCTTCGAGGCTTATGCCTTTATTTCCTTCCTATTCATTCTTGTACGGTGTTGGGCACTCGTGTTAGTTGGGCATCGAGAAGTTTCAGTGGTACTACAGACGTGGAGCAGGTTGTTTCTCCCTACGCATTAGAGCAAGTTATTATCGTCTTTTTACGGAAGGATATTATGTTATTTCAGCCCAGTAGCTGTATTTTTGATGGGGTCGAGGCTACGCGTAGAGTGCTATGATGTTCAGACGTTGTTATCGCACAGTTTTGGTGTAATGGTGGGGTGTTTGTTTATGTGTCGAGGAAGTGAATGACTTGAAAGAAGGATTTCTCAGCACATGATTTAGAGGTTCAACGTTTATTTGCACCAAAGTAAAGGCAGTCGGACTACGAATGTTTAGGTTAGGGTTGATGGAGTAACGAGACTTGGTATTTTCGAGTGTGGTAGAATTTTCATCTGTGATGTGGTGTCGTTATCCTTGTTTTGAGTGTATTAAGTTCGTCGGTGTTATGGTCTTCTGCAATACGCCTTTGGGCAGGGTATTGCTAAAGGATGCTGGGGAAGCGGTCGTCAGAGATAGCGGTGTGCAGCGGTTCAAAATCGAATCGGTGTTTATAATGTTGATGGCTCAAGAAAGATGATCTTCTACGAGGTTTAGAGTTGGTAGCAATTCACTGATTCTGGTGCTACATGTATGGATTTGATTTGAGGCAACAATTGGGCAGTGAAGAATGAGGAAGGACATGGCGAGAGAAATGTATTGCCGCACTTTTAGTTGATGTCAATGGGGAGTGAACGAACTTGTACAACTGGTGAATGAGCACGGGCTCAGGAAGGTTTACTGATTTTGTAGTAATTGTACCCAATGTAGCGTCGTTGGAAGATGTCGGCATGAAAATTTTCACATGTGGGTTATCTCCTGTGAGCAGGTTAGCGGTTGCGTGGTGCTGATGAAGCTTCTACGAAGAATTCTACTAGCTATCCGATAAGAGGTCAAATATGTGAATGTGGCTAGTGATTCAGAATGTTCATGAAATGTTTAACAAAAAGATTTCGAGAAATTTGGTGAGTTGATTGTGCGAGAGCATGGTAATTGGGAAGGAGGAATCTTGGTGGGTTCCATGGTTATGAAATTGTAGCTTCAAGCTAAGTGGGGGAGCCCCACCGTCTATGGTTGGATCACATGGTTGTCTGCTTGTGCGGTCTCTGGTCATCGGTGTATTAGTGGGTTATTATGACTAAGGAAAGAAAAACATCAATGGTAATTGGAGCAAAGAATTTGAGGAATGTGTGTTATACTTGGCCTTATCGATTCATGTTTAGGTTTTGGGAAGACTTAGAGTTTCTGCTTGTAGTAGGTGTAATGTACAAGGGAAAAGAATTTAGTCAGGTGCTTCTTTGATAGGGTGTTCCCGCGCTAACAACGCACTAGAGTTTGGCTTATATTCGGGACAAAGTCAGACTGGGTGACTCTCAATAGTGGTCCTAGTAGGTTCAAGAATTTAAGTGCAGTGCCTAAGGACTTGGGATGTTCTATGTTATCATTGGGTACGCAATGCAGTATTGGAGGAAAAGAGGAAATAGTTTCGGATTCGCGGAAGATCTTGTAGAATGGGTGAACCAGTTGGAGATGCTATTGTACGCGTAAGGAGAATATGGGATGATACATGAGTAATAAGACGATGTGGTCTCGTGATGTGGGTCACTCGGGACGAGTGCGAATTTGGTTCATTACGTTTGAATGGAGCTATTATTATTTCTAAGGCATGTTGCGAATAAATTGGAAGAAGTTGGGTCGGTTAGTAATGGTTGAATCAGTATGATCGTGGCAGTGATCAGTTTCTTCAGCATGAAGTTATACATGTAGTTTGTGGTTGTACACTTAGGCTTGAGCGCCACCACAACTTGGTTGATTTGGGAGGTATTTGATTCGAATGGCTTTATTGTTTAAATGGATTTCAGAATATTTATGGCTGTTTAGATCATGACTCGAGATTTGTATTTTCTGCGGTTTGAGAATTTAGTTGCATGTTGCATTGGTTCTTCTGAAATGAGCTGAGTGAAAAGTTTTCTAGCCAAGGAAGTGTTTATTTTACCAGTAATTCAGGAGTTATGATGAGTTCTGGTAATCTCGTATAGCGTCATGATAGGTGCAGTGAGCGGCATGGGGATTTGAAGTTGAGAATCAATGTTGCGGTTCAGTGCTTACAAGAATGTCACTGGCTCGGATAAGCAGGGGTGAAATTCAAATGTTTAGAGTAAGCTGGCATTTTCTTTAGTGTCACCTGAGAATGGTGTTCTGCGGAAGAGGCTTTGTGTATTCAGTTGCGGATTTTTGATTCGTTTTACAGAATTTGAAAGGTTGGTGATATCGATGTGGGGACCTTGCTACCTGAGCGGAAGGTCGTGGGAGCGTACCCCATGCGGGATTTGTATAAGTGTGACATGTTAGTCACTTGATTGTTATAGATTGAAACCAAGTATGGAGGTTATGGTAATATCGCAAACGCGAGAGTTGATGCCTACGAGGCGTTCTATTCCTTGGGTTGTGGACCGTGTGAGTTGTTCTAAATTTGATGGTTGTTCTTATGTGTCATGAATAGGTCATTGTGGGTCCTTGAAAGTAATTTGCCTAGAATGGTATGATCAGCATTAGCTCGAGGTCCGTTGATGGGTCTAAATGTGGACGTGTGCTCTACACCAGGCCCGGTGGGTTCATTTAGCATAGAGTTTCTTATGGAGGAGTCTTCGAACATTGGATGTTATTTTTGTCGTCAGTTATTTCATGTAATACTCTATTTTTCCATGTGGGTTGTGAGACAGCTTGTTATTCGCACATGTGTTGATGTCCCGCGCAGCTGTAGAGTTATATGAGCAGGATGGCTCTCGAGATGTAGGTCACATATCGTACCGTAGTTGTGCTTGAGTTTCGTAGCGTACAACGCTATCCGTCTCCCCAGGATTTGTATTATGCACTTGGCGTGCTTGTGGTTGATATTCGTACATTTCATGAGTATAAGCGTTACGGCTTGATGTGTGTTTTATTTAGAGTGTCATGTGCGGGTCGGGTGGCACGTCGCCACATGTATATTGTTTGGATCGGGTGACACGCTGCCACGGGTATGTTGTGTGGATCGGATTACACGCCGCATCATCATAATGTTTGGATCGGGTTGCATGCCGCAACAGTGAGATGTTAAGCACGATTCTTTATATTCATTTTGGGTGTCATGTTTCTTACCTCTGATAAAGGCTCATAGTATTTGATGGCCATTTTATTCGTTACACGGGCTAGATAGTTCTTTTCCAGAGTTCGTTCTTCCTTATGTGTCATATTCCAGTTGTATCTTGTGGGCGCATTGATGGCGTCATATGAAACCTTAGATAGTGTTTGCGGTGGCTTATTGCCGGAGCAGCTTGTACTGGGTGAGACGAGATTATTGGACCTGGGATTTGTGCGATCGGATTTATATAAGGCATATTAAAGGGCACATATCGCTATTTAGTTCAGAATGAGGTAACAGTTCTTGTCAGGAGGAGAGACTCAATGATTTGTTGATTCGGTAGGTGATTATGAATTTACACATCCCTTCCATCGTGGCAGTATTGCAAGAGTTGGAACAGGACTTATATGCGTTATGAGGTGTGTTGTGGGCATCAGATTCGTGGAATTTCAGCTATTGTTGTCAGAGGATGTTATTATGGTCATGTGAATTATGCGGTGCATGGTGAGAATTCATTAATGGTATACAATCATGTTTTGGTACAGGGTATAGTGACTGATACGATGTTCGTATGTTGAAAGCATGCCTGGTAGAGGATTTCGAATGTTGGAATTTGGCTCTAAGGCTTATTTGACTAAATAATACGGAGGATCTTCAGACCAGCTCGAGCTGATGTGCACAACTGAGTTATGGTATCACGGGTAGGTGAACGAGGTGTTGAACAGTGATTTCGGAAAACTCCGGAGCAGTTCTTAGCACGTTCGAGGACGAACGTATGCTTACGTGGGGGAGAATGTAACAACCCGACCGGTCGTTTTGAGCTCTAGCGCATCATTCGGCGGTTTGAGGCCTTGGGTATCTTCACTTCAGGTATTATGACTTTTACACTTTGTCGGAATTGAATTTCGGGAAGTTCGAAGTTGATTTGGAAAGTAAATTCTCATTTCGGAAGCTTTAAGTTGGAAGAACTAACTAAGGTTTGACTTTTGAGTAAACGACCTCGGAATCGGGATTTGAAAGTTCCAATAGGTTCGTATGATGATTTCGGACTTGGGCGTATGTCCGGATCCGGTTTTGGGTGACCCGGGAGCATTTCGGTGCTTATTATGGAAAGTTAGCATAATGGAAGAATTTCCTAAATTTAGGTTGAAGTGTATTTTGATGTTATCGATATCCGTTAGGGATTTCGAACTTGGAAATATCTCCGTATGGTGATTCTGGTCTTAGGGGCGCGTCCGGATGTGGATTTGGGGGTCTGTAGGTCGTTTCGGGGTCATTTAGCAAACAATTAGAATTTGGAGGTTTTTAAGGTGTTTGACCAGGAGTGGACTTTTTGATATTGGGTTCGGATTCTGATTCTAGAAGTTGGAGTAGGTCTGTAATGTCAAATGTGACTTGTGTGCAAAATTGGAGGTCAATCGGGCGTGATTTGATCGGTTCCGGCATCGGATGTGGAAGTTAAAAGTTCAATAGTTCATTCGTCTTAAATCGATGCACAATTCATAGATTTGATGTTGTTTGAAGTGATTTAAGGCCTCGAGAAAGTATGTGTCATATTTAGGGACTGGTTGGTGTTATTTGACGGGGTCCCGTGGGCCTCGGGTGTGTTTCGAGATGGTTTTGGGTCATTTCTCCCTGTTTTGTTGCTGCTGGTTGCTGGTTCTGGTTTTGTTCTTTGCGAACGCGAAGGAGGGCTCGCAAACGCGAAGGAGAGATGGGGGGTCAGGGGGACCTTACCCTACGCGAACGCGACAGGGTGATCGTGAACGAGATGTTGTGCATGGACAAGCCTTCGCAAACGCGACCTTGGTCACGTGAATGCGATGAAGAACATGGCATGGGCAGATTGTTTTAATTCGGGGATTTTGCCCATTTCAGTCATTTCTCTCTTCATTTGGGCGATTTTGGAGAGCTTCAAGGAGAGAGTTTCATCATCTATGTCAAGGTAAGTGATTCCCGCGTATTGTAAGTTAAATACAACATTTATATATGGATTTAGACATGAGAATTAGTAGAAATTTGGGATTTTGAAGGAAAACCTAAAAATTGCTATTTTTGAATTTTGACCACGAAATTGGACATGGAATGGGGAATAAATCATATATTTGAGTTTGTTGTGTTATGGGTAATGATTATCTTCGGAAATATTTGGAATATGGGCACGTGGGCCCGAGGGTGACTTCATTATATTTTCGAGCGGAGTTGGAAATTGTTATAAATTGATTTATTATGAGTTTTAAGGTATATGTTCGTGGAATTTCACATTTATTTACTAGTTTTGGAGTGACGGCCGCCAGTTTGAGTTGTTAGAAAATCTTTGGAGTCGGTTATGGAACTTTGGAGTGAGGTAAGCCTCTTTTCTAGCCTTGTAAGAGGGAATTAACCCCATAGGTGAATTGATTTAATATGTGCTTCTATTTGTGGGGGTTGCGTATGCATGAGGTGACGAGTGTCCGTACGTAGCTACTAATTATGCTTATGTCCGGGTAGTCTAGGACCCAAATCATGTTATACTTGCGATGTTTGCACCCTACTTGTTAATTTATTTGCTTAAATCATATTGGAACTTGATAAAGGAAATGGAAAAGGTTAAACTTCATTTACTTGAGTTTTGGACGGGTCACTTGACCGTTAATGAAAATTGGTGTTTCTTTGAATATTAGCCTCTTAACAATCTTCAATCGGTTGTTTATAAAGTATTTCCTCTGCTCGTGGAGCGGGCCGAAAGCCTCGATAGCAGATAGATGCATCCATGGTTCATGTCGTTCGACCCTTGGCAGTGCACATTTTATATATTTGTATGTTGGATCGGGTCGTACGACCTCGTCATAATTCGTGCATAATAATATTTGGAGTCCAATTATAATTGATATTGTTTCATTGGCTTGACCGATTAATTTGTTAAATGATGGAAATTAATTTGGGATTTACTATCAGTGAAAGAATTATTTATTTATTTCTTGTTATTGAGTTTTCAGATGTATTTACATAATCCATGCTTAATTATAATTTCAGTATTTTATTGTTAGCCCATAGTAAACGTCAAAGCTGACCCCTCATCACTATTTCTTCGAGATTAGACTAGATACTTACTGGGTACACGTGTTTTATGTACTCATGCTACACTTGCTGCACATTTTATGCAGGTACATATATGTCTAGTGGTCATATGGGTGCAGAGGCGCGCTATTGCGGGGACTTAGGTGAGTTGCATCCCATGTTACGAGTCCGCATCACACAGAGTCTCCACCAGAGTTATTTACATTCTCCTGTCTAATTTGTATTCCAGACAGATGTTGTATTTTATCATATTTCTTAGTTGATGCTCATGCACTTATGACACCGGGTTTTGGGGGTTCCTATTAGATGTTTAGTATGGTAGTTCACGTAATTATCATCGTTTCACCCTGTAAATTCCATTTCATACTATTTAATTAATGGAAATTATGATTTCAAAAGGAATAAAAATGAGTAATTAAGTGGATCAATCATCGTTGACTTACCTGACAGCGGCGTTAGGTGCCAT